>ML791126.1:257461-287144 GCA_009831015.1 Picea engelmannii
TAAGAGAGGTCTAGAAATTAAACCCATTTGAAATTTGCAACACCATGGAGATGCCTCTTTACATAACTTATCATATTTTTTCCTTTCATTAAAACTAGGGCCCTTTAGAGATTTCACCATAGTTTGTTCATAATTTAACCAATCCCCTCACTAATGTATACATGGATTCCTTTTGAAAAGAGACTTTAAGACATCTTCGATGACAACACCCATCCTCCTCTGGAAAACAATTTGGATGTATCACAAATTCTTCCATTGGAGCCATGTTATCATAAGATGATGAAACATGCGTAAAGCTACTTGTTTACTATATTAGTCTTACGTTGCTAATGTTTCCTTGATGAGTGTATCCTCATGATAGGTCAACCCTACATTGCATGTTCTTATTGGTATTTCAACATCACTAGAGACCTCACCTCATAGGAATATCGCCTAGACTTTTCCTTCAAACAAAAGAGAGATGCATTCAACTCATTTCTTAGGGTTATGCCATTGTAGGTGGCGCCCTTTACGAATACCCCTTCAGTGATCTCTCGACTGAAAGTCTTGATCTTGATAAACCATGTCCTTCAAGAATTTCCTAGTTGCCTTTGTGGAGATCATTTCCATGATAGTGCCATGAAACACAAGTTTTTCCAAATAACTTGTGAATCAAAAGCCTCTAAGATCTATGTCTTTATTGAATCATATATCCATTGATACATCACTCAAACCTTTCTCTTAGTGATACAAAATGGATTGACATACTTACCTCTTTGTTTCGTTGATGCTTTGGAATGGGGAGAACAAAATTCGGGACCATTGATTTGGGTGACCATGTTATCACAAGATGATGAAACATGTATAAAGTGCTTTGTTTACTATGTCAGTCATACCCTCACTGCTTATGAGTTAAACAACCTCCTTGCATAAAGGAAGTGTCTTGTTCTTGTATTTCTAATCAAACGGCTTCTTCGTTATTACAACACAAAGTGAAGACATTTAGCATAAATCAAAGGTGCAATGTGTGATTGTGTTTACCACTTGATTATACAATATGAGAGGACAAGATTATGAATAAATCTAAATCTGATTTATGAATAAAAACACAAAAATTTCAGATTTAGGTCATGGAACTACCATCCAAGAGAGGGATTAAGCACAAAGGACAAGATGTCTTGGATGTTTCCAATTGGGCAAGAGATATTCTATATAACAATAGGGAAACAAGTGTTAGAGACAAGTTCTAAAGATATATAAACATTAACTAAGCAAAAACTTGTAAAACGGACGGTGAATCCCCTAGGGTTTCACAAATAGCACTTGGAATTCACCAAACAAAGCCTACATATAAATGATAAGCAATTATTAGCACATTAGAGATTAAAATCATCTCTAGATATGTAAGATAAGCTTGGTAAACAATCTAGAAATGAAATAGAGGCTAGGAATAAGAAAGAAAACACCTTGAAGCACCAAACCCTATCCTTAGGATTTCACCAAATCTGATTTTTATTGCTCAATTTAATTTCCAGATTTGAGAATCACCTTAAATCAGCCCACAAAATGTTAGATAACACCTTAAATCTCAATCCAATAGGGCCTATTTGCCTCCTTAGGGTTAGAGATCACCAATTAAGTATAAACCCTAAGATTAACGTGTCTAGTAAATGAAATAATCCATTAACTTTACACATAAAATGAAAGAAATCTAAATTAATATTTTTCTTTGATTTTCACTGTGAGATTTCTTTATAAACAACAAAAAAATAAAAATAAAATTTGATTTTTATGTTTTTTTGGTTAGTTGTAGGATATAGGACTAGTGCCTTTTTAAATCCAATCAGGGCTTATGGGGTCAAGAAGTATGCCCCTCTAAAATTTGGTCATTTCTATCTTAAGGACTAGGGTAAGAGATTAGAACCTAAAGGTATAATAATTTCCAACCTAATCAAGCTACGCTAAGAGGACCAAGGCCTTACAAGAAGGGATTCCTCAAGGGAAAAAACCTTCACCAACAAGATCAACTATAACTTGAACAAAATACTTAAAACCCTTGCCAAGGAACCAAGAGGAAAAACAAAGCAATGGATTAAGCACTTATCCAAGTTAACAACAAAAGAAGGAAGGAACAAACCCTAAAACATATCCTTTCCAAGTGGTATAGTAAACCTTCGAATGGATTGATTTTGAAAGCTAGTAGAAGTGTTGAATCACCATAACAAATCTTTAATGCACCAAGAATATAACCAAGAAAGAGAAAGCTCCAAGAATTGACACCAAAACCTCAAAAGGCATGTCTTTTATGAATTGTAGTCACAAATGATATCCAACAATTCACAACAATTTGGAATGAGAGGAGAGACTCTATTTATAGAGGATGCTTCTACATTCTTCTCATTCTTTATTAATTCTTTCTCCCTAAAATTAGTTTAGGAGACTAAGAAAGAAGACTTGTCATCTACACAAAGGAGACTAAGTCAATACATAATCAAATGACGCCACATGTACATAAAACCATAAGGAGAGTAGTATGTCCCACAAAGAAGGGTGACAATTTTCTCTTCTAGCCCAACATTCCAAGGGAAAAGTGATGTGGAGGCCTCAAAACATGGTAAAGTATCCTCGAAAGCAAGCAAAGCACCAATGTCTAGCTCCTCCAAGTGGAACGACCTCATGAAAAGGTGAAGGACCTCAAAAGTGGACGACTCTCTCAAAATGTGCTCAAGGAATGCTCAAATGGTACTTCCAAGGTATGTCCAAACCCTCAAATCAAGCAAAGATGCTCCACAAAGCAAGGAAGATGCCTCTCTAAGTCAAATCATCATCCAAAACACCCTCATGACTGTCATAAAGCCCACACATGTGGGTCAACCCTCAAATCTTGTAAGGAACATCTCCAAAAGTGATGAAAAAGGAGGGTGCTCTGGAATCTTCAACGTGGCATGTGTATAGGATGTCCATGTATGCAATAATAGCCCAAATGTGCCTCGGAAGATGTGACCAATGCCTCGGGATATGTATACTTCCTTGAGATATGTGATACTGCCTCGGGAAATGTGAAACTGAGTGAGCATCTGCAGAATCATCTCTAATAGTAGATGGCCAAAGTACGATGACTACATAAGATAAAGATCCATGCTTAGGCATAAAATAAGTGTGCTATACATAGCTGTGACAACCTTTACAAAGATAAACACTTTTACATCATATACAAAGGGGTAAGATAGATTAGTAGCTCCCATAGATCATGTGTCCTAGTGGATCCACCCAAGATGGTTGCATACCAACCCAGATTATAAATGATCGATGCGACAAAGAGGTACCACATCAAGGGGCAGTTGAAAGTAGCCATAAAATCAAAGCCTATCTTGAAATGGGGGCTAAAAGGATGAGCCATGATCGACCACATGGGGTCTGGAGATACTACATAGGCCCCCCACCAATACATAGAACATCTAAGCATGGTCCAATACAATACATGAGCACAAATACAACCACACTTTTGGCTTATCATGGTACAATAAGGCACATAATTTGCTCATATGATGGTTTGCATTCGAAAAATAAATATAGGGTAAATTGAAGTGAATCTGAGGTGTAATAGGTACTAAGAGGTAGGCAGAGAGCATCACCATTTCAGTGCCTAGATTTTTCAGACCTTGAGAGGTAGTTCAACCCTCGACATTGAGACCATTGTGGAGTTGTCGACTTAGATCTCGGGACAATATACACCAAATTAACAAGAAACCATCCTCCTTTAGCTGTGAATAGTGGGCCACTTCTTCTAGACAAAGAGACATCCCTTGAGGTAGATCCAAATCTTCTATCTAGTGCTCTATCCAAAGATTCTTTCCTTCAACCTTGAATGGTAAGAGAGTTGTGTATTAGACAGTGGATACCTTACTGGAGGGCATCCCCGAACTCCTTTTGAAAATAGACACTCATAGTCTTGAGGATCTTTACTTGTACCCTCTTCCAAAGCATTGTATTTCTCTTTATCTTTGAGCCAATAGAAGTTAGATCTTATAGTTTAGCTTTGCTTTTCACTTTTATAGGAGTGGCCTTCATGCTTCTATTATGTTTTGTTACTTCTATACTAATCAGTGTTGTTGACCAAATTTTGGTCATTTGTTGGACATTAATAAACTAATATTATATATGTGTTCCCTCTTTGATGTCAAGTCCAACAAATCAACTCTTGTCACTTCTTACATTTACTGGCATATCTTCATTTAGGTCTATATTCCCCCCCACTAGATCTCTCATCATTTTACTCCTTAGAACGACCCCTATTCACCAAAGCTTTTGAATCAATGTTTATTTTTGAGGTTTTTCTCCTCATCTCCTCCTGCAACAATTGACTCATGATCTCATCCTATTTGAGATTCTCTACCTTTGTAGCTTTGCTAGTGGTGATTGTCAAATTCTCCCAAGAAACTTGAAGACTATAGAGCAAGGCTATGCATCACATATTGTCTTTTACTTCATCACCCATGGCCTTGAATTGATTAAGAAAGGCATTGAAGGTATTAAGGTGATCTATAACCCTATCACCATCCTTCATCTTCAGAGTATGCAACTTCTTTTGCTGGATAAATTTCATGGGGGATTTAGCATCGTACAATGAGGCAAGCTTATCCCAAATATTTTTCATTGTAGTTTCCCCTAACACATTAATTAACACAGAATCATATAAATTAAGACCAATAAAGGTAATGGCCTTATCATTCATCTTGTTCCAATCCCCTTAATTCATTGTGTTGGGTTTTGTGTTCTTCCTGATCACTTCCTTTTCTCTCTTTCAATAAGTAGATATTCCATCTTCAACTTCCACAAATTGAAGTTTTGGCCGTTGAATTTCTTAATCTCTAAATATCTAGACACCATTTCTTCTATTTCATATATCTCCCCGGCCTCTCATTGATGTTAGCGACCTCAAAATAACCACTGCAATGGCACAACATTGTCTTGTTTGAGCTTCTTAATTTGGACAATCATGACGACTTACTTTTGCTCTCTTTCAATAAGCAGATATTCCATCGTCAACTATCACAAATTGAATTTCTCAATTTCCAAATGTCTACACACCATTTCTTCTACCACATATCTTCTCAGCCTCTCATTGACACTATCTACCTCAAAATAATTGTTGTAGTGACACAATATTGTTTGGTTTGAGCTCCTTATCAACCCAAGATTACATGAATTGAGTTTTCTCAGCTTGGCAACAAAGGTGAACCCTTGAAGCCAACAACCACTCAGATACCAATTATTAAACCTTGAAAACAATCTGCAGCATATGGAGAAGAGAGAGGTATTTATTTTGTAGAAACAATTCCAAGGCACACAAATGTTAGGCATATTTGACTTAGTAATGGACATTTTTTTGGTAAGCATGTCAAAGGGATATTGTGGAGTATTACTAGTGAGATATTTTTTAGTTTTTTCATAGAGGGAAGGGAGAAGGCCAAACAGGAAGTATATTCCCACCGCAATTAATCAACCATTATGTTAGTAGGAGGAACTACTCCTTAAGTTATGGCTTCCCCCATTGACATAAGGATCATGGTATATTTAGTGGAACAATGAGAAGATAATCTATAACATAGAAATATTCAATAGAAAAATGAAATTCAAAATAATAGCACAACCATCGTAGAGAAGCACACACAACAACAAAGAAGTTTTTCACTCTAGGGACAAATCATGTCCAGCTTTTTTTCTTTTGTTTTATAAAGAATGTACAAACATAGAAATAATGGTGTCCCTATAATCAAGAATACAATTGGGAAACAACTCTACGTCTAAAAAACAAGAATGCAATTTGGACATTTTTTCACATTCCAGATACAAATAGAAACAGATAGTTACACAGATGATGTAACTGTCAATATCCTAATAGTAAGCCTCTATGACATGAGTTGCAATCCTCTTACATGGATATATTCCTGTCAATTTCATATATTGCAGGTACCTATGGATGTCCTTGAGGGTCTACTCTTCTTTGTAAGATTCCTATGTTGGTTTGTAAAGTACCTTGCCGTATTCAACCTTTTTGCAAAGCCTGTATGTATGTGCCACTAATAGTCCTACTACAAGACACCTCTATTTGTCATAGCAGTGATCACCCACAAATCACATTTGTTCAACAACAATGACATACATAGAAGAAAATCTAATGAGAACTAGGAAAACTTTTATATTGGGCGTTAATAGTATTCTTGATTGTGAGTACACTAGTACTCATGATTGTGAGTACACAACAACCTCCAAATTGTTAATCAGATGCTCCTTTCAAATTCTCCATCAATTTGGAATTGTCAACTTTGTCCTTTTTGCATTTCCTCTAGACTTAGAATTTTTAGCGAAAATTGTTGTCTCCCAAATAGAGAAAAACTAGGAAAACTTTAGTAAGACAAAGTTGTCTAGCTTGTTGAGGAGGTAGAATGTTGAGTAAATAAAATTTCTAGATTTGTGATCTAGGGTCCCTTTTCCTCTTTTGAAGATCTCAAAAATTCACCAAAATTGGCTCAGAATAGTGGATTTTGGTCTCTTTCTGCATCTCCATTCCAAACCCCTTGGAATTTGGTCAAAATCTCCACTGGGTTTCATTATGTCTGCTTTCTCGACTCACTGTAAAAATTTCATTAGTAACAGGGGCCTCTGTCAAGAAGTACCAGTGTACCACCCTATTCTTTGAAAACCACTAATTTGCATTTTCTGGAACTTTGTAGTCATCCTCACTACGGACATACCCTTTAAATTTCCTCTGATTCTGAGTTTTTCTACTCTTGTTATGGCCAAAACAATATTTTGGCTCCAAACTTGTTTTTTTTCGATCTTCTTCATCTTTCTCTTCACTGATGCGGCTTGTCACCTTCTTAGTTTCTTTTCTTTCGCAACAAGCTTTTCTTCTATTCCTTATCACATCGTTACCCTATAAACTTATTGCACCAAATAAATATTTACGTGGTGATATATCTCATCTCAAAAGTTTACCTCGTGCGACATCTTTATTGCACCTCATAAATTTATTTTTCGTGCCAGATAATTTTTCACTGTGCGACGTATTGCATTCCACAATTTTAATCCATGCAACATCTTTAGGACACTTCATAAATTTATTTTATGCGATGTATCACACTTAAATTTTCTTCATCCGATACATCGCATCCCAAATTTTTATCTTTTTGCTTTCTTCAAGTTTTTTTTCTAAGTCCTTTTTCTCTCTATCCTTCCTTATCTTTCACACTTCATAGAACTATCTTCTTTGTGATGTATCTCACTGTAAAATTTATAGTGCGATACGTTGCACCCTTCGAGCTTTTCTTTATTGTGATAATGCTCCTTTCTTTATCGCGTCTTCTAAAACTTTCTTCTTGTGCTATGTATCACACTGCAAAAAAAATTCTTTTTGCGCAATATGCATTTCTTCTTAAAAATTTTCAAAATTTTCCCAAGTCTCAAGTCCACTTCCTTGTTATAACAGTGTGTCACATGAAAATATTTTCATGTCACACTATATCGCACGAATTTTTTTTTCATGCGATAAGCAATTTTCTCAAAAATTTTCAAATTAAAAATCTCCATTCCTCCTTTGCGGTGTATCTCACCAAAAATATTTAGGTGCGATACATTGCATCCCAACAAAATTATTTTTATGTGATACACAAACTTCAAATTTATAATTTTTTTTTAAAGAAAATTCTCTAAGTCTTTATCCCATCTTCCTAGGCACGAATGTTGTATTATATAAAAAATATTTTTATGCGACACACTGTATCGCATGAAAAATATTTTCGCGTGATATGCACGAAATTTACGAGTATTTTTGACACTTGGTTGTTTTTTCGAATTTGAGCTCGAGGACATTGCATAAACCGCTAGCTCAGTGTTCTGAGTCGATTTCAACCACTTAGAGACCAAATCGACCCCCTCCCCCCCCACACTAGATAATTCTATACAAAATCACAAATTCGGGGATCTTTCCCTCTTTAACACAAGATAAGCTTTGTTGTTTTGCAACAGACCCATACATGCTTGGTGTTGCAACCATGGATTTGATACCAACTATAATGTGCTCATTACCATGCAAAAACGAAATGCTCTGATACCAATGAAAAATGGATGCATGCAACATGATAAAAACGCCCATGAAACTACCAAAAAAAATTAAGTTCATGAATACACACCATTTTAAGCATACACAACAATTGAACTCGACATTTAACATAAAATAAACATAGTGAATAAGAACACTTATCTTATAATCAATCGCACAATTGGTTGCAAACGACGAACGTTCTATCCAACCATAAACTTAGCTGCTCTAGCTCTCTCAACATCAGGTCACCCCTGAGCTAGGGCTATGAATTGACAAGAAGGATGGCTCCTATGGTTGGCTATTATCCACTAAACAATCCAATACCCAGTAAAAAAAACTGACAAGAAGTTAATTCTTATAGCAATTCCAATCCACCAACGCTCTTTCCCCTCAACCTTCACATCTCAAGGAATGGGATCCCCTTCTCTGCCATGTAGTCCCTCAGGGTATCCCACTTTCCTCTAGGGCCCTAACACAAGTTGGCTAGGAAATCTCTCAGCAGGGGACTCCAAGAATTCCAGTTGTATAGGAATGCTCGCAACAACAATTCCATTTTCTCTTAGGTAGTTTCCTTAACAGAAAATTACTCACAGGATTAACAAATTAACTCTCCATGCATTGTTGAGCTCCAAGAAAGTGTCTTCAACACCCACTATGGTTGCCTTCTATTCCTAACACTAGATTTCTCTTTTCCTCTCTTCTACCAAGCTGTAAAAACTCTTCTCTCTCCCTATTTGAATTTTCTTTTCTTCTTCTCCATGCATGTTGACTCTCACATTTCCCCAAAAATATTGTATCCAACACATGCTCTAATAATTAGGTGAAACGACTCTTCTAGCCACCTCTTACATGCATGTACTTAGTTCATTCTTCAATAACTAGATGAGATGATTTTTTTCGCCAACCTCTTACATGCATTTAGTGATTGGTTTGATAAATTAAAGGAGGTAAATTTAATAATAAAATGATTTAGAAAAGTGGCTTGGGTTTATTAAGCATGTGGAGTTTCCCCTTGGACCCCCTTTAGCCCCTCTCCCTTGTGGAAACTTAGCCCCTATGACTTTTTCCATATTTGTTTGCAACCGATGATGTATTTTATTTTATTATTTTCAATATATGTCATTTACATATTACATTACTTGGCCTGGGGACATACATCGTATTTACAATATACATTGCTAATTCGAGGATTAAAAACAGGAGTGTTACACCTAAACACTTAGCTCCACATGAATTTGAATCTACGGGAGGTATTCCTCCTCAGCATTGTGGGATTATGGCTATAAGATTTGGCTTTTCGATGTGGAGGATTTGGCTTGCATGCTTGAACTTTGGCATGGTGAGTTTTAGTTATTTGCTATGGCTAGTGCGCATGGTTCTAATTGTCTTCTGGAACACAGGTAAACCACCACCTCTACCTCCCCTTTTCTTTGAAAGGAGTATAGCATTAGGGATTGTCTCTACTCTTAATTCAGGAGAATTTAATTTGGTTCCATTCTCTCTAACGAGGGGGTCCGTTTTATACTTGTATGATTTCGAACTATCTCTGCAAACTTCTGTGCTTTTGGGCGATTGCTCCTTTGATTTTAGCATTGACCAATATTGTGTAGAGGCCTTTTGGATGGGAAAAAATTCATCCCTTTTCATTTTTGAGTGGTTTGTTTATGTATAGTGCCCTTTGGGCCATGTTAGTTTAGCACTAGACTTCTCGTGGTATCCTCTGTTCTTCTCGGAAAGTGTATTCCTGTGTGGTGTTTCTCTGGACTGTCCAGAGTACAATCAAAATTTGTTCTGGGCTTTAGGAACATAGACAAGGAAACAAAGGCAAATTTTGGGCTTCAGGGACATTGACATAGAAACAAAGGCAAGTTATTACAGGAAATATTGGAAATTTCAGTTTGCATTTGACCTTGGATTGTTTTAGTATACAGATGGAGTGCAGGAGATCCGACTACGTTGATAGGTCACTAGGACGCTATTTAGGGTTACAAAAGTTCAATCTTGACATCCATAGCTAAAATTCATGAGCAGGATTAACATGTTACCATTCAAATTGCTACAATTATGGGTACTTTAGTTCAATTGAAGCATCGGATTATAGTTCTGGAAATTGAATGTAACATGCTTCGAAACATGGTCATCAATTTGACCAAATATGAGCAGGGAGGAGCATCCACCTAGGTGCATTCTATCAATTCAAATTATGGGGGGTCAAGGGAAGAGGAAACAATTCACCAACTTTCAAAGAATTTGGAAATTGTCAAATTGGACTTGGACCCAGCTAAAGTAGCACTTAAAGAAGCAACCAACCATCATTCCTTTTGTCATGTCTGTATGTTTTTCAAAGTAATTAGGTATCTAGGTCTCTTTTGTAGAATCTACACCACAGATACATAGGGATGTGATGCTCAGGGCAGTACATGGATATAGCTATAGGCTAGTGGATACTCTCCTCTTTAGATATTTGTCTTAACAATTTTGAAGTAGACTATTGATGTAATCTTGTTGCGAGCTATGTTGCAGTTTTTACTTAATATAAGATCTCTCAGTTATGGTTAAAAAAAAAAGAAACATACTCCCACCTAACCATAAGCTATAACTAATCAACTATCACACATGCTAGTTATTTCATGATAATTTTTCATAGTGTTTGACGGGGAGGCATCTCCTAGGGTGGAGTGTGCACCGCCCACGTTTCCCATGCACCCAGGACAGGGGTGGGTGTTATCGAACTAATCGGTAAGTGCAGACACAAACATATTTCCCTAACTTCCTCAGGAAACTAGAACAAAACAAGACATAATACACACTTCACCTTAAACCTCATTGTCATATAAACTAGTTTAAAGAGGCATAAGTGACATACCTTTTAAACGATGCTTGATCCTCGCTAGTGTCGTCCTTGTAGCTCCTTTGAGTTTGCGAGATGGTGAACTTGTTTCAAGAAACATAAACCAACAAAGAGGGAATATATATATATATATATATATATATATATATATATATATTCCAATGAGGTCTATGTATAAGATCAAGGAGTTATACAATAAAAGTTAAAACACTTTTATAAGGAATAGATGTATTGCTGCATTATATTAAATGGAAAGTGGAGAATACAACCCATGCCTTGATGTTGCAAGGTCCCCTTTCAATGGCTCTTTGCTCCAATGCCATTGATGAAGAAGATCCACAATCTGACTTAGAGAACTAAAGCAAAGCTCTCAAGCATAATCTGTAGTAGAACTCTCCATGCAAATATTAGCCTATTCAACCTTAGCCTTTTCCACAAGAGATCCCTCTTTAAATAGTGTGAAAGAGAGATGGATGAGGAAATTAGGATGATCCCACCAAATCAGAGAAGCGAGTAAGATCCAAACTGATCGGAGGTCACCTCATCTTCTAGAACATTCATGAATTTAGACTTTTCCTTTTCTTTAAGCATCGTCGCATCCTATGCACAAGCAGCATGCGACGATGTCGCAGTCCCATTTTAGGGAAGAGTGCAACGATCAAGCATCGTCGCACCCCATGCATACAGCAGGGTGCGACGACCTTCCTTGTTGTGGTTTTTGAAAGAGGAAAAACAAACCACTTTTCTCATGGAGAAAGCCTCTTTTAATATTTTCAGGGAACATGAACACATGTTGTCAGTTGATCATTGAGGTGACCAAAATAATGTGTAAGAGAATGCCCCCCAAAGTATGAAGTTGGAACTCGTGACAGCTGAAATACTTTGTAGAATATGTGTGTCGAAAACAATGAGCGCATCGATCGGGAACCTGCAAACAATCAAGCATCTGCATACTAATATACATCTTCTGAGGTAGGCATCCCCATGCTCAGACTACAAGTGACTTTAATCATAAGTGTCAAGTGAGTCATGGCCACTAAACATACACTGTGGATCCATAACATCATGATTCAACATAGCCACCAGGAATACACTGTGGATTTGTGCTCTAAAAGAGTTCAAATTCGGACATAGCCACGAGACATACACAGTGGAGCTATGTGTCAGTACAAACTTATGAATACTCCGTCACAACCTGGACCAAGATGATGAGATCCAGGGTCTTTATTTCCATTGTCTCTAAGTACAAATCTAGCCATGTAATTACAAGTGTCGAAGTCGAACATGGTAGAAACCACTTGATTACCAGTCAATAATGAAAACCGTTAACAAGTGCAAGGGAAATCACCATTGATGTCAATGCCTTCCAAGGTACTCTAGTACAATCCAACAAATATGAATAAATGAGTTGAAGTCGAACACTCGATGGAATTTTCCAATCAGGGGTCAATGATGTGAACCCACTGTTGAAAGTGAAGAAACTTTCCATTGAGGCATGCAGGCTCTAAGGTTCTAAATGATTTCTAAATCTTGTTCTTGGATAATGAGTTGAATTCGACAGGAAAAGACTCGTCATAGGAGGGCCTTGATGTATCCCCCATCAATGACACAGAATATGTAACAGATTTGAAGTAGATCAGAATATGAAGTGATTTGGAACCGACTCCGGGAAGGCCGATTTGGTAGAAAATTTATAACTACAGATGGCCGAGTCGATAGTAGGTTTGTTTAGGTTGGACATCTCTTGAACATATGGACACCACTACAGTTGTCTTGGCAGCATTGATTCACGGAGGACCCAATATATGATCTTGTGGATGGTCAAACAAGAGACAAATGGATTTCCCAACCCGTATACAATGATGAAGGGGGGTGTCATGTTCAAGAGAGACTATTACTGCCACTAACACAAATACAGACACACATTTCTTTCCCAATTTCCCCCCACCATTTTTGGCGAGTACCTCTTTATTTTTATGCAAACTTGAGGAGGATAACATATGCTTGTAAATGTAAGCTCATCCTTCGGACGAGTCCCTCGGGGTATGTTTAATGAACCTTAAGAAGGAGTGGTTCGAGCCCATATGGGTCCTTCAATGTTTGTTTAATGAGTCCAAAGAAAGAAAACTCAGGGGTTTTTCATTTTTAGAGAGTCTGAATAACACTTAAAGAGAACTCCATCAGGTCCTTTTTCGTAAGTTAATTTGACAAGACCGAAAAAGAGATAACCTACCGCTCATCAGACGTTTTCTTCAAATACTTTTACGAGCGTGAAAAGAACAAGGTCCCTCGACCATCTTTTCATGTTTAGGGAGCTTGAAAAGAGCTTAAAGGATACTCCATAGGTTTCGCTTTTTGTATTACCAATGCGAGTTCGAAGAAACGACAAAAGACTACTCGATTACATTCTCATGGTTTCACGAGCATGAGAAAGAATTAAGACTTTGCTCGGAGTTTTTCCTGAAAACCCCTAAAAGGATCTGTACATAAGAAAAATATGCAAAACAAATCAAAAAGGGTGGACCCTTGTTCAAACGTCTCGTCTCTAGACCTTTTAATCTGCAAAAGTCAACACTTTGCTAAGTTGTTAAAACTTTAGGGCATGGATAAAATATAAAAAACAATGTAAATTTGCAAATAAAAAGTGGTAAAAAACAATAAAAAAGGCCAAAAACACCATTTTACCATTTCATTTGCAAATTTACCCAAATAGTGCTCCAAAGCCCTTTTTCTCCCTGAATTTCAACTGTCGATTGCAGAGCATGTGGTGGATCATTTTGCGAACAGTCTCCGTCAAACAACTAATCTTCTTCCTCTTCATCTTTTCATGGCTTCAAAATTTGTTTTCATTGGTCAAATTTGGGTGTTGGGTCGATTTTTTGGGGCTACTTGCGCGTAGAGATCGTCGCAGGTGCCCTATTATTGTGAACTGCGAGGATCTTGCATCATCGTAGGAGACCTATAGGCAGGGTGTGACGACGTCGCTCTGTGCGAAAGCGCAGCCTTGCGACGACTGCAACCAAAAATTTAAAAAGATAAACCTAACTATAAAAACTCCTAGGAAAGAATTGTTATGTCTCTATTCTTCTTTTAATGTTCCTTGGTAGGCTTTCCTTGGTCAATATGCTTGAGTGGCATGAACGAGAGCATGAAGAAGAGGATTACTTTGTCGAGAATGACCTGAGGACAGTTATGGATCTGAGGCAATGTGGGTTACTCAAGTTTTTCAGGATTCAGGGCATGAGAGCCCAGATGAGGCTGCTAGAGTATTTGGTTCATATGTGGGATGTGAACGAACAGGAATTTCGTGTGGGTGTTCATACACTCACTGTAGATATAGAGGATATCTATTTTCTGACAGGGTTGTCTCGTCGTGGTTCATGAGTATCGCTCACAGGCAACAGGGGTGGAGGTGAACCTATGGATTACTATGTTCGCCACCATTGTGTGCCAGGTACCGAGAAACACAGTGGCAAGGTAGCCATCAGAGATGTCCAGGATTTACCGTTGCGGACCATACTTTACACCATTACTTGCATGGCAGGAATGCAGCTCCCCACATGGCTTTGCAAAGCCATTTTCAGTACACGATAGAGTGCATGGAACCCAGAGTTTTCAACTGGTGTGAGGGTGTCCTGAAAAGCATGAACAAACAACTCACCAAGTGCTGAAATGGTCGGTTGAAACAATTTGGATACGGGTCCATTTTGGTATCCTTCTTCTTGAAGAGGGTTCTTGTCCTACGTCTGCAGGTGGAGTGGGGTATACCCGTTCCATAGGATCCATGGATGAAGAGGTGGGTGGATCTTATGGCTTGACATGGTGGTGTTGCCATCGTCAAGTATGACGATGTTTTCTTTCAATGGTTGAGGAATCGACTACTCATGGTGGAAGACTATGCATATGTCGGGATAGATTTCTGTGGGGATCCAAATCTAGCTCTTCCTGATGGATCCCAATGGGGGGACGTAGGTAAGAAGGAAATCTTTTGTTTATATAATGTTTTTGATATTTTAATTATCTAATTTATTTTTTTGTGTTATCTATCCGATGACTAATCAAGTGCTCTCAACAATGGAGATGTGGGGCCTTATCGTCCTCCGGGATCGTTTCCCATCTAGAGGCGAGGAGAGAGAGGCGTTGTAGCAGGGGTAGCTACCGCAGATCTCGAGGCTATAGAACAGAACCTGGAGGGGCTAACCATGAATGTCCCTAATGCCACGGTGGATGAGCTTCCTAGGCACTATCAACGCCACACAGTGGGTGTATCTGCATCTATCGGCTGACTGCTCCGTAAAGTAGCATGAGCAGTCGCTTGTTATAGCGAGCAACATCCTTGATGCTTTTTGTACATGAAGCCATGAGCTTCACATTTTGATATTTTGGTCTTCAGACAAACACTTTTTGTAAACTTTTATCGTTATAAATATAAAGTTCCTACTGGCTTACTTGTTTTTGTAAAAAGTGTGTTTGGATTTATAAATGTCTCTAATGTCTGTTTAACACATAATTAGCCAATGCATCTGTTGATGTATTTAGACATATAGGAATGTGTTGATATTCGATGTAATCAAAATGTCTTTCCAAGAGGCGAATTTGTAAATATACCCGTAACAAAGTAGGACTTCGGATGGAATAGATGTTACTCAATTGTAGTACTACTAATTGTGAATCAAGTCGTACAACGAGATGACAGATGCCAAGTGAAACGACGTCAGTTAACAACTCGATAACTGCACTGTATTCCGCGATATTATTAATTGCATGACTAAGACAAACACCATGTAGATTGATCAATTCATCCGTAGGTGCATAGATTGCCCAAGCAGCAGACACTAAGTTTTGAGAACTGTGACTAGCACCATCAGCGAAGCCGATATAGGGTAGCGAAGACACCGACATTTGGAAACCAAGCACAATGCAAGGTAAGTAGCTGAAAGGCAGAACCAAAATCGACAAAGCACACGTATGATACACTAAAAATACACAACACTCCTGCAAAAAATGATTTAAGCATAGTACTTCTTCAAGTAAAGCCCATTTCTAGGTTCACTCAAAGGAATTCCATTATAATCTACCAGCTTATAAGCCCCTTTCTCCAACACTCGTTTCACAATGTAAGGGCCCCGCCACATGGGATCGAATTTACGGCCCCTAGTAAGTCACGATCTTGTTCGTAAAGAAGAACTAGATCACCCTCAGAAAATACACGTGGTTTGACATGCTTGTCATATTGAGCTTTGACACGCTTTTTCGGAGTTTCAATGACTAAAGCAGCATCACGACGGGTCTCGTCTAATTGCATCAAATACAAAAAACGTTCCTCTTCAACTGAGGTGTTAGGGAGAAGTTTGACAGCTAGCTTCAATGATGGAATTTCACATTCAATCGACAAAATTGCTTCGATACCATACATTAATTGGAAAGATGTGAACCCCGTGGCAGACTTAACGGATGTCTGATAGGCCCACAATGCTGAGAAAAACATCGTGTGCCAACTTGACTTGTGAATTCCTACCATCCGTCGAAGCATAGTAGTGAGAACTTTGTTGATTGCTTCGACCTGGCCATTGGCCTGCGAATAATAAGGGGTTGAGTTTTCATGTTGAAGACCCAACTTTTCGGTAAGTTCAAACATCATGAAATTGTGAAAACGACTACCATGATCAGTGACGATGTCTTGAGGGACACCAAATCTAGTAATGATATGATTGACTATGAATAACGTTGCAGTTTTCTTGGTATTATCAAATGTAGGCATCGCCTCGGCCCACTTAGTGAAATAATCCACGGCTACGATGATGTATCCATGCCCCCCGACCGAGTGAGGGTTATATGTCATAAAGTCAATGCCCCATTTAGCGAATGGATTGATGGAAACTATAGGGTGTAAGGGAGCAGGATGAGATCGGATCTTATTGTTGTAGGTTTGACAAGCATGGCATTTCTGGACGACAATAATGCAATCTTTAAACAATGAAGGCTAGAAATAACCAGCTCGTAAGATCTTTTGGGCAGTGGCATACCCAGACATATGACCGCTACATGCTCCAGAGTGACAATCATTCAAAGCTTTCTCAGTTTCATCATAGGTGAGACATCGTCGAAATATAGAATCAATACCAGGACGGTAAAGGGTATCACCAAGGATAATGTATTGATGGGCTTGATATCGAATTCGACGACGCTCTGTACTAGAAAGATCAGGCTGGAAACTTTGGGTTTGAAGATAAATGATAATATCCCCATATCATATGTCATCAAAACTGATCAGAAAGAGAGATTCATCCGGTAAGGAATCCTTTGCCACAGTTTTTGTTTCAGTAGAGGGAAGGTCACATATCAATTCGGCAAAAACCAAAGACTTCTTTGACTTGGTGCGTTCAAACTCCAAATCAAACTCTTGGAGAATAACTATCCATTTAGAGTACTTGCCCCCCAACAATTGTCGAGTAAGGATGTGTTTTATGGGGTTGCAATCGGAAATGACTGTGGTTCTGCGTAATAAGATGTAGTGATGAAAACATTGAACAACTTGAACAGCTGCTAAGGCCAATTTCTCCACATGTAGGTATTTGGTTTCGGTGGTCGTGAGACTCCGACTCAAATAATATATAACATGTTCATCATGCGAATCATTCTCTTGGACTAGAACCATAGCAATGGTGGAGTTCGAAGCAACTAAGTACAGGGAATAATCTCGGCTATAATCGGGTGGAAACAATAGTGGTGTATGGGTTAAGGCGAGTTTCAAAGCTTCAAAGGCTTTGTTGGCAGTGTCGTCCCATACAAAATCGTAACCTTTCTTAAGAAGCAGAGTAAAACCTTTCATTAATTCAACGTTATTGAGAATGAATCGACGTAAAAAGTTTTCCTTCCCTTGCAAACTTTGGAGTTGGCGAAGTGTGGAAAGAGGAGGTAAATTAAGGATAGCCTCAACCTTCAAGGGGTCTACCCTAATCCCATGTATAGATACGATAAAACCAAGAATTCGTCCGGACTCCACACAAAATACACATTTGTGTGGATTCAATCGTATGCGATAATAACGATAGCATAGGAAAATGGCGCGTAGATGTGTCGGGTGATCTTGACGACGCATAGAATGCGTTGGTAGATTGTCTAGATAGGTTGTACAATGTGCTTAATGTCATGAAAAGCGTAAGACATAGTGCGCTGAAAAGTTGCACCAGCATTTTTGAGACTAAAAGGTAGTTTCTGGTATGCAAAGGTTCCCCAAGGGCAAAGAAAAACAGTCTTATGTTGATCCGTCAACAAAATATTGATTTGATTATAGCCAGAGAAACCGTCCATCAAGGAGAAGATTTCACTCCCGACACAGTTGTCAACAATCTGGTCAACGAAAGGGGTGGGATAATTGTCTTTAGGACAAGCTTTGTTTATATCCCTATAATCTACACAAACACGGATCGTGCCTTGTTTCTTGTTAACCAGAACAAGATTGGACACCCAATCGGTCCGAGTAAGTCTTAATCTCATGCACAACAATATCAAGATCAATAACAGGCATCTCTTTGTAACTCCAGGCAAAAACGTCACAAAATTCTTGGAAAAGGGCTTTATAAGTACGAACGTCATCAACAGAACATGAGGCACCGATGTGAACATTTTCCACGACTCCAGGTTTAATCGCGATGTCAAGAGGGATGGTAAGTGAAATATTACCCAAGTTCCCTTCATACAAAATATTGTGTGTTGGTTCAGGAACAAAGGAAATAACAACAATGGTAAATCCGTTGATAACTCTCTATGGTCTCAGGTTCCAGGAAGAGAATAGAACGATGATGCCCATCGTCCCAGGAGTATCGTCCATAGACATGACTGTCACGATCATCTCATCAGTGGGAAAGATCGCGTGAAACAGATCGGGAGACGTATCACAGAGAGAAGGAGGAGGAGTTGTCGATTGAATAGCTTGATAAGTTGATTCTACCGGACTTAAAGGCATTTGATCGTCGTAACGGAGACAGTCGTCAGAGCTAGGTACTATCCATGGGTCATAAGATTCAGGGGTTTCACCAACAAAGGTTGATATCATGTTAATTGAGGCGACAAAAGGAGGAGGAATATCGGGTGGTAGAATAGGAAATGTACCCATTAACGTTGAATCTTTTAAAAGACCCATGTCGACATTCTCATAATCGGGAGGTGTTTTCGAAATGAAAGCTACGTTGCTAGTACGTGAATCATAATTAAAGAAGGCTAGTTGATTAATAGTAATGACTTTTCCTTGGTGTGGGAAACGTAACACATGGAAAAGAGTAGAAACAACAACGCGCATGGAATCAATCCAGTTACGACAGAGTAGAAGGTTGTAATCGAGAGGTGCATCAAAGACCTCAACCTCGACATTAACCGCTTTACCTTCTAACGTAATAGACAACGAAGGAAGAACACCATAAGGTTTAAACTCTGTACCATTAAAAGCCTTAAGAGTATTGTGTGACTCGGTAAGGGCAGGAGAGCCAATGGCTTTCCAACAAGTAACGGACATAACGCAAATCGAGGCTCCTTTGTCAATAACGGTTCGACAAATATTCTTATTTTCCACAACAACTTGTATCTGAAACGCTAATTGAGGAGGAAGCCTTGGAATATGACCTTCCAAGTCAAAGATTATCAAATTGGTATCGGTAGAATCAATTTCACTAATAGCCTTTAACATCGCCTTTCGTTGAGTAGGACAACTTTGAAGGACTTCGAGGGCCGACATCGCAAAAGGTGCTTGCGCAAGGTCTTCTACAATACTGTAGTTTTGGGAAGCACGTGCATGAGGATTAAACGACGACTTTCGAACAACACCCTTGGGAGGAGGATGAAGAACTGTATCTAGGCCTGGTCGTTCGAGATGAAGAGGATCGTTTGGAGGTGAAGTTGATGGAGGAGGTTGAACCAACGGAGGTGGTGAATCATCAACTTTCTCTTTTGAAGGAGAATAATCTTTGGCTTGAGTTGCGACTGCAACTTTGTTCTTCTTGGAGTCACCACTACACATAAGTACATAAGATGTGGTAGAAGGAGAAGGTTGGTCATGAATGACCAATTGGGCCTGCTGTTGAGAAAGAAATGGTTGTGACAAGACGGCGGGTGGAGGAGGTTTCTCGGTCCCTTGTAGGAACTTAGTAACCTCGGCACGTCGTGGACAATTTTTCGTATAATGATCCTCACCACAGGTAAGGCAAGGATAACGAGATTTACGCTTGTATTTGTCATCAACAGGCTAGGTTTTGGGTTTCTCAGATTGTTGATTATTATTTTTGTCCTCCTTATTCTTACCCTTCCCTTTCTTTTTATTTTGATTTTTACTGGTAGGTATAGATTGAACCAAATTAAGTTCAGAAGTTTTATCGTAGGAAGGGGTCAGAGTAGGAGTATTTTGTACATTAGGAGTAATAGACTTGGGATTGGCATGATTGGCTTGTTTAGACTAAGTCTCAGCATGAAAAGTGCCAATCACGCCATCAGCGACATGAGAAGCTACTGGAGGTGTTGGGGTTGGATTCGTAGATGGACGAGGAGCATCAGGGATCAAGTCATATAGTGTGCCCATTTTTGAATAAACGAAATCCAGATATTGAGCACGACTAATAACTTGCTCTTCAGTGACGACACCACCCATGGCAACATCACGGGCTATAGGGCTAATGAGTGATTTGGTAAACCACTCGGCCAATAGTTGATCATGAAGGGGAACTTTGATTAAGTGTATTCTCCTCGTCCACTCATGACTATGATCGGAGATGTGAGTAGAAGATGATTGTTTAAATGAACTCAAAATTTCAATTCCTGTCTCATATCGTATTGGCAATTGGTAATGCGTTAAGAACGCCATGGCTAAGGTATTGAAGTCATTAAAGAATCTTCGTGGTAACTCAATATGCCATTTGGCTGCTGAACCCGTAAGAGTTCGTTGGAAAAGACAATCTTATAGAGTCATCCATCAATGAGTTGGATGAACACCAAAGATGGAATGTCATGACGAGATTATTTGGGTCTTCTCTCGATCGACCGTCAAACTTCGGAATGTTTGATGGAAATTTGGCAGGTATGACGGGGCGATAAGGAGAATGCAAAATAGGATCATTCAAAATCCTAGATATATCCGGTAAATCCAAAGTAGCAAGAAATGACAATTGTCTGTTCACTTGAGGAAATTGGTAGTTTTGAGGAGGTAGTCTAGTAGGTATACCAGTAGGACCATAAGCAGTCTGTAGATAGTTAGCAAGTCCTGACAAATTCGGCGGTGGAGGATTTTGAGTTGAATAGCCAACAAAAGTTGGTTGATTAGGTAAGCTTCCTTGGAAAGGAGCATTAGACTGAAAATTTTGACCCCAAGTAGGATTCATAGAACCTGGATACGGTTGTTCGAGATTAGGGGGTACAAAAGAATTAACTTGAAGATGTTGCCCCCCAGATGGTTGTTGATTTCCTTGGAAAGGAAAATTCAAAGGTTGAGATTGTAATCCAGATATACTTTGTCCATAAACTAGGTTATGGCCTCCAACTTGAGGTTGCCCCCCAACTGGAGGTTGCCCTCCAACAAGAATTTGAAAACCAGAAGCAACAATATGACTTGTGCCTCCAACTTGATTGGAGCTACTAGGGCCATGATGATTAGATCCTCCAGGCGAAGGTGGAGGAGGAATGTGAGGCCCTCCGGAGAGAACCTCGGTAGGTGTAGGAACAAAATGACTAGCAACATTATACCCGGGAGGAACAAAAAGATTAGACCCTCTGGATGGATTCTGGGAATGATTAGCAATGTAAGTATTCAAAGCATTATACCTAGGTGGAAGTGATGGATTTGATCTAAGCGAAAGCGGTGTTCCAATAGGAGCTTGAGTGATAACTGTATTTCCGGCAGAAATAGACGTAGCTTGTGGGACCATGGTAGAGTTAGCGAGCTGGAGAGGAAGGATCGAGTGAGAACCAACCAACAATTGGTTTGAAATGGTGACAACATTACTGGTCGTGCTAGTAAAATGATCTAAAGGTACTGTATAAGCAGTAGAAGTCACAGGCGTATGTGATGCCATAGGTTAATTATAAGTTCTCGGGCGTAAATGACTCATTCCTAGTTTTTCAAAAATATCTTGTCCCAAAGAAGTTCTCCAAAGAGAACGACTAGGACCAGGAGAGCCAGGATCAAAGTTTCTAGCAGTGTGAACCGGAGTTCTAAATGGCTCACTTCGAAAAAGCGGATCGTCTACACCAAACTCTGCGTGAGGTCCAGTAGGTATTCCAATATACTCTTCAGCAATAACGACTCCTGATGAATTTATCTGGAGCAAATGTGGATCTTGTACAACACTCAATAAGGGATTTATGAAAAGTATTGATTCCTCCAAAGGAGTAGAACTTTCGATTTCAGAGGCTATGTCGTTATTGACTGCTCCTTCAGGAGAACCCTCTGGTGAGTTAGGAAGCAAAGGTATGTAATCTTTCGGATCTTCCGGAGGTAGCCCTTGCATCCTACGTGAACGGTGAAGGCCGATGTTGGTCGCACCAAATAAAGAACGAAACAAATCTATGGCCAACTAGAGAAACAAACAACACTCACTAATAAAATCTAGAAATCAATCACGCAAACAAACCTTCTTATTTCGAAGTCACTAGTTGGTGATGAAATCCAACGTCGCAAAATCAAGACAAGAAGGGGTTGGGATAAAGCGGGTGGAAAAGTTACATTGACGACCTGCTTAACGAACTTACACCCTAATGCAAGCTCCCACACATAATCGTGGGTATACCCTCCAAGGAGCCCGAGTGAGTTTGGCCAACATCGATTCTAGGTACCGTGAAGACTTGCCCCTCCACAGTGACCTTGTGTAAAGACCCTAAAGATATAAGCCACTAAGGTTACCAATTACGACAATGATGCCTAGGGAAACAGTCGACAGTCCGATCCACACGCAAAGACAGGGTATCTAAGCCCAAAATCAACCCGAGAAGGTCCCCACATGATTTTCTTCTCAAGTGACCCCCAATAATACACGCAATCTCTACACTAAGACCAACAAACCAAGGTGAGTAACTCTATCAGTCCTAATGCGACCTCATGATTGACCCTTGTGTTAGAAGGGCTTCCCAGGACAAAATGTAGTAAGTGGATTTGAACTCTCCCTATCATAAGATTCTATTGTGTGTTTTGATGCTTTGGAGAGTGTGCCTTACAACCTATTCCAAAGCGCTATCCTAGCTAATGTTGGTGTAGAGAAGTTCTAGAAAATAAAAGTTGCTAATAAATTTTAAAATTGCGCTGAATTTTAAAGGTTGTTGCTTACTCAAAAGGGAAACGGAAATGAAACTGATGATGTATTTGACCTTGACCCAATAAAATGCAATAAGAGATGATATGCAATCTTTTAATTCGATGAACTCTAATTACAGTAGGGAGAAGGTGTCCCTTTTTGGAATACAAAAACTACGAAACACAATTTCCCAAATTTTGAATGAAAAAAGATTCCAAATAATAAAAAACTACAAAATTTTCCAATTTTTCTCTTTTATAAATATTTGAATGTAACAATTTTCTTGTAAAGATTACTAAAACGAAGAATGACTTCAGTTCTTTCTTTCTCAAATCAGATCAAAGACGTAATAAAGAAAAGAAAGCATAATCCAAGAAAAATAACACATTCTCAACACTATTCCCAAATTAAACTTGCAATGTAGACAAAAATGAAATTCTAAGAAAACCTTTTGTCAAATACAAACAAAAATTGTCTCTCAATCAATTAACAATCCAGAAAGTAAAAACAATCCAAAAGTCCAAATAAATCAAGGACTCCTTGTCAAACAAACACTCAGGACCAAGATCTCAAGATTATATCCTAGTGACAAGAAACAAAAACAAAATTTGCAAAGTTTACAAAGAAGACTTTCAATTTCCGAAAATCAATCAAATGTAGGCTTCAAAGTTATAAATCAATCATTCACTAGTGTCAGAAGTTCACCAGGCAGTAGAGGTAAAACTGGGTAAAGAAAAGAAAAATGGCTATCACCCAACAATTCCTACAGGAATCGTCGTAGGTTGCAGTGGAGCACAGTTTGACGACCTAGAATCGTCGCAGTCTGTCAATAAGGTACAGTGCGACGTCGTCGCACTGGTCTGCACCAGTAGAGTGCGACGTTAGAAGATCGTCGCAGGTTGTCAATAGGGCATAGTGCAACAATCTCTGCAAATAAGGAAAAATGGGAAGAAAGACAAAACTTTTCACTGAACCTTCAGACTCAGAGAGTCAAAATGGATCACCCACAGACTCAGAGAATGAAATTAACTAAAAGAAGGCAGGCTAAAAGCAAATAAGAGGCAAAAGACCAAAACAAGGGTCATTTCCCTAGTATGGTCCCCAATTTTTTTATTGAACTAATCGGTAAGTGCAGACACAAACAGATCTCCCTAACTTCCACAGGAAACTAGAACAAAACAAGACAAAATACACACTTCACCTTAAACCTCATTGTCAAATAAACTAGTTTAAAGAGGCATAAGTGACATACCTTTTAAAAGACGCCTGATCCTCGCTAGTGTCGTCCTTGTAGCTCCTTCTTTGAGTTTGCGAGATGATGAACCTGTTTCAAGAAACACAAACCAACAAAGAGGGAAAAGAAAGATATATATATTCCAATGAGGTCTATGTATAAGATCAAAGACTTATACAATAAAAGTCAAAACACTTTTATAGGGAAGAAATGTATTGTTGCATTATATTAAATGGAAAGTGGAGAATACAACCCATGCCTTGATGTTGCAAGGTCCCCTTTCAATGACTCTTTGCTCCAACACACACACCTTTGCTCCAATGCCTTGGATGAAGAAGATCCACAATCTGCCTCGGAGAACTAAAACAAAGCTCTCAAGCATAATCTGTAGTAGAACTCTCCATGCAAATCTTAGTCTATTCAACCTTATCATTTTCCATAAGAGATACCTCTTTAAATAGTGTAAAAGAGAGATGGATGAGGAGATTAGGATGACCCCACCAAATCAGAGAAGTGAGTAAGATCCAAACCGATCGGAGGCCACCTCATCTTCTAGAAGATTCTCTTCTAGAACATTCGTCACACTCTATGCACAAGCAGCATGCGACGATGTCGCAGTCCAATTTTAGGGAAGAGTGCGACGATCAGGCATCGTCGCACCCCATGCATACAGCAGGGTGCAACGACCTTCCTTGTTATGGTTTTTGAAAGAGGAAAAACAAACCACTTTTCTCATGGAGAAAGTCTCTTTTAATATTTTCAGCGAACATGAACACATGTTGTCAGTTGATCACTGAGGTGACCAAAATAATATGTAACAGGGGGGTGCCTAGGGAGTCATTTCCTCGCGTCCCCCTTTTGGGGAGATGTGGGGAGACACGACTCTCTAGGGTGGGGGACGAGTTTCCCCAAAAAGGGTGCGTGTGGGCGTCCCTCTTTGAAAAGGGAGGCTTCCAGACTTCTCCCCTTGAAAAGGGGACTCTTGGGCATCCCCCTCGAATTTTTTCCTAATAAGTCTTAAAAAAACAAAAATTAAAAAGCAAAAAGAAAAAATAAAAACTTAAAAAACAAAGATATAAATTGAGAGTGACTTTGACTTAGAGACAAATAGTGACATTTCCTTCGATGGTTCCAATGACTTCATATAGCAGATTGACTCCATGATGTTCATTTTATTTTCAATGTTCATTGCCCATTGTTATTTTTCAGTTTTAACTTTTGAGTCTTGACTCTAGACAGTGATGACCTCACACCAAGTCTTTGACTCGTCACTCTTTACTTTAGTGTATTTTTCAGTTTGAGTGATTTCGATTTACTATTTGAGACCTTGGTATCTACAATTTTTCTTAGTATTAATTAGATTCTAGAACGAGGAATGACGAATTTAAATCAATGTATCAATATTTTACTATTTCTTTTCATTTATGATTTATGAATCAATGTATTTCATTACTGAATTTGAATTTGAATCATGTTTATATCATTTACAAATTTGAATTTACTAATTTAGTACTATTTATGTAATACCCCAAGGACGTGCCCTAGTTATATTATGTATTGTAATCATGTTTATAGCCTGGTGAGCCAAGTGTATATAAGTTGGTGGGCTTATGTTTTATTTAGGCCGGAGAGCCTAGGTGTTAAAGGCCAGGAGCCTGAATTTTGTATATGTAATTATGCAGATCATTAATAAAATATAAACATCGTTGCGTGCAGACCAACCACAAAGAAAGAGTGATGGGGACTAAGCTTCCACAAAGCTAGGCAAGGGAGAGGGGGCTGAAAGGTTGGAAGAGGGGATAAGCTTGAAGGCTTAAGTCCTTGAGATAATAATTTATTATTATTTCAAAGTGGTGTGAAAGATATATTTTTATTCTAAGTTCCTGGAAAAGGGAACACATACTTGATGGAGTGCATGCAACTTCATGGGCGACATGTGTCGGCCCAAGCACATGCAATTTAACTCAAGAATTGAGCCATGATGGGGGTTCGACTTACCATTTTTCCATCCTCCGTGAATTGAGGAGGGTCCCTGCGAGTGCCTCTGCATACGCTCACGCATTCCTGAAAACCAGAACTGTGAAGCTGACCGGTGTATTCCCGTGAATCCCGTGACCTCTGTATTCGACCTTTGCAATCTTCATGCACGCATCTGAAACCCGAAACCGTGAGGCCAACCTGTGATGTTTTCCTGAGAAGTTGACGCATGCTCAGTCTGAACTTGTTTTACCTCTGCGTTGGACCTTTGCATAACCATGCACATCTGAGAAACCAGTCGGGAGGGAAAGGCCGACTTTTGTGTTCTATGAACCCAGGTTTATCCACACTGCAAATCCGAGTTCGTGCTTAACTGCTTGGGTTGTTGTCTTCTGAGAAACTTGAGCATATCGTAATTGCCTATGCCGTGTATGTTTTAACTGTGGGCTGTTGTGGCCACGTAGTCCCTTATCTAAATGTGATTTGTTGTCGTCATCTATTCCTTGCTGAGCCTTACTATTGTCCTCGTTGTGCTGGAATGGAGCTAAAGAAGCAGGTTGTCAGGTTTGTGTGCAACACTCTCTCCAGGTGAGGGAGGTGGTTGTGGTTGAAGAGACAGGTTGTCATGCCTGTGAGCGACTCTCTCCACGTGACAGAGTGCGCAGAGGAAGTGAGAACTCCTGGAAGGGGTCCTGTAGCTGCCACAGAGCTCGGAGAATTTCGGTTCGGCCTGTTGCTGAAGCCCAAGGTAAGGGAGGTTTAACAGTCGAAGGACTGTCTTGTGTGACAGTGAAGGTGTATACTCCTGGGGTGGGACAGACATGTGGGGAATGAGAGTCTGCGAGCAGTGGGCATAAGTGGCTCCTGGGAGAGAATCCTTCCTCATAAACTGTGTGTCTTCCTGTTGATCTTGCCTAGCCTAGGATTCCCTTGG
Source organism: Picea engelmannii (assembly GCA_009831015.1). Lineage (NCBI taxonomy): Eukaryota > Viridiplantae > Streptophyta > Pinopsida > Pinales > Pinaceae > Picea > Picea engelmannii. The sequence goes on from ML791126.1 coordinate 284,816, forward strand.
CCGGTGGAGCTTAGTCCCAGCTCGAGGGTGACCTACTACTGAGAGTGATGAGCAACGCGGTCTAAGGCTGGGAGGTTCGTGGAAGGTCTGCACGCAGTTGGTGGTGTTACGCCAGTTTGAAAGATAAGTATTAATTCTGTACTTAATTTATATGTGATGCATGTCTATGTCTTTGAAATGTATCATGTATTCCATTGCAATTATGAATTACTATTAATTCCATTATTTCTGTATGTTGGCAATAATCCTTTGATTACTCTGTGTTGTTTGGTAAATTTTCATTAAATATGCATGTTATATATAAATGTATGAGATTGTTCCACGTAGTAGCGTTTCCCGACAGTGGAGTTGATGGCTGGGGACGTTACAATTTAATATTAAGTATTTACATTGCACAATGATGAATTTGTATGGGATGAATTGTTATTATTGAGATTTTATGATTATTATTTTTATTTTAAAAATTTTATATTATATATGTGACGTACCCCATCCCCCATTTCCCTAAAATGCCTAAAATTTGGGGGTGCTTCCACACATCCCCTTGTATGTCTCCCCTCTCCCGTGCCCCCCCGGCCCCAAAGTCTTGGTGGAGCATTGGTTTTTCATCTCTTAAAAATAAACATTCATGACTAGTTGACTTCTTGATGCCCATTGCATGTAAGCTTTTTGCATCGTGATCTTATGTTTTGCATATTTTACATGTCTTGCATTTAGTTCCTCGTTATCATGATTGTTGCTTGACTTGTTAATGTGCTTTTTTGACTTGCAAGCTGGTCTTTCTTGCAATTTGCTTCATACATGGATGGAATCTGGGCACCTCACATAACTTCATGTATTTAAGCTCAAGAGAGGAGACCGTTTAAACAACATTTGGCCCAATGTGTACTTTTTTGCTTGACAATGTTGAGTCCAATATTTGTCTCCACTTAGCCCAAAGCTTAATGTTGCTGCATCCTTATTTTACTTATTTCCATAGGGTCTCATGGTGCCATGTTTCCCTAGATGTTGAGTCCTTGTGGTCTTTGGCCTTGCACCCTCCCATATTTTCACCTTGATTTTTTGGAGCCACACGTGGGAGTCTTCTAGCTACATTGGCAGGCGCTTGGGAGCACACTGAATCCCTTTTAACTTTGAACCTTTTAGACCACTGAGAAGTCTTGTTTGTCATTTTTTGACCAAGTCGAAACCCAAACTTTCCCCAGGGATCTCCTTTACCCCTTGTGGTCATGCCTTTCCATTTGTTCTCTGGCCATATCTTCTCACGTTTTAGAAAAAGTCGTCAGCATGATTGCACACCACAAATAGTGGCTTCTGACTGGACTACATGCCACAAAGGATAGTTTTCAGCAGGATTCCACATACTTTGCATGGTATCATGTGACTAGCTAAGAGGTTTCCCTTGATTGCACAGCTGTTGCTCATTTCAGTTGCTTGCTCCTTGCTTGTTGAAGATTCTCCTTGGCTGATTGCTCTTTGCTGGTTGAAGATTCTCCTTGCCTACTCTTAAGCTCCTTCCATCAATAAATAGGAGCTTAAGTTTTGTTTATAGCTCTAGGAGTAAATCTACGTTTAGTTCTAAGAGATACTTATTTGTAAATAAACTGTAAAGCTGTTTAGTTATTAACAGTATTTGGGATAATTATTTGTAAATAAACTATAGTGTTTGGGATAAATATTTGTAAATAAACTGTAAAGAATTAATAGTATTTGCTTGACAGTTTTTTGAAAAGAGTTTGAATCTAGTTTATGTGTTAATATAGACATGGATAGTGGGGAAATGGATTGCCTACAAAGAGCAAACGTGGGCCCCAGTTGGATGCCACTTACATCAATTTGTGGTTCCACCCATCTTTGAGTTGAGGAAGGATTGTACATATGGAAAACTGGCAGGCATGCAATTGCCAGATGCTGTTGAGGGTTTATCAACTTGTGAAGTAAGTAATAATGATAATAATCTTTAAATATTATTTTTAATTTCAATAATGGCTTTATCAAATACAATTTGCTCACAATTTGGATTGTTGTTCTTAAATCAGTACACAATGCCACGAAGATGTGTCCACGCTTGCCACGCTGGAGGAATTCTACATTCATTGGAGGGCTGGGAACATCATGAAGTTGGGGCCATCGATGTCAACAAAATCGATATGGTTTGGGAGGCAGCTCTTAAGCACGGATTCAAGCCTATGAAGTAACTTAATGGATAAATTGCCATAAATATGCAATCAAATATATAAAATTTGTTGTGTTATATTATGATTTATTTTTATTTAAAATAATGAAGGAATGACTATACTGTACTTTTATGTACTAAATGTTAATCAGG
>ML791127.1:0-35382 GCA_009831015.1 Picea engelmannii
CTTGTTTAAGAGCTCCTTTCAGGTGATAAGAGTTCCTTGACTTCAGTTAATCATTCTCCCTCCTCCAAATCAAGTGTCTGAGTTATTCTAGATGTCTCCTTGGTGTCGTCATCATGGCAGTATGCTTTGTTTGATGTTTGCGACACTTGTGAATGACATGCGACACTTGTGATAGTTGAGAGGATCATGCGACACTTATCAAAGTGAGCAATATTGAGGTGTAACAGATTTCCCCCCAAAGTATGAAGTTAGAAGACAGGAACTGATAACTGAAATGCTTTGTAGACTTTCAAGTAAGGGTATAGATGCAGAGAACCTGACAAAAGCTGCACACAAACACCCAACAAATATTATGACATGTTTCAAACCCAAGGCAGGCATACCCATGCTTGGGTGATCAAGACTTGCAAGATATGGCCGCCATAAAATACACTGTGGATCCATAATTGTATTGATAAAAAGGTATAGCCACTGAAAAATAAACTGTGGATCTATACTTTGATGATCTGGATTGATCGTAGCCACGAAGAATACACAGTGGATCTACAAGATGACAAGACATAGCCACGACCAATACAAAGTGGATCTATGTAACAGTATATGTGTCATTGTTCAAAAGAAACTCCATCGCAACCATGGAAAAGTACATATCAAAGTGATCACTCAACCCAGGGTCTTCGTACCAATCCCGATGTAGTACGAATCTAACCATGTGAATAGATGTCTTGATGTCGAACATGGCAGAAACCACTTGATTACCGGTCAATGATGTAAACCGTTAACAAGCGTGAGGGAGATCACCATTAATGTCAATGATTCCTAGGGTACTCTAGTACATGCCAACGAATGTGAATGGATGAGCTGGAGTCGAACATCTGTGGAATCATCTAATCAGAGGTCAATGATGTAAACCTACTGTTGAATGTGAGAAGGCCTGCCATTGAGGTATGCAGGTCCCAAAGTACTAATTGGTTTCTAAGTCTAGTTCCTGGATAATGTGTTGAGGTCGATAGGAATAGGCTCATCAAAGGAGGTCCTTGATGTATCCCCCATCAACGACAAAAAATGAACATAGAGATGTAATTAGCAGATCAAATGAACATGGACTGACATGGGTTTTGAGACAAGATATTTGGGATGGTTGACTCTAGACGCAGATACTTCCCTTGAACACTGAGGTACAACAGCAAAAACATGACATGGACCAAAAATTTATGATGCAGTGGATGTTGTGACTTTCGTTGGGTGACCCAAAGGAGTGAAAGAAACTCAAAGGATTGGCTCAGTGCAGAGGTTCAGCGAATTAAAAAGACAAAGTGTCGTGTTCAAGGGCAACTCTAAGAGTTATTTGTTAGTGTTCTCAAAAAATTGCTTGGCTTGCTTCTTTCAATTTTTTCCCCCATCCAGATAGACAAGTACCTCTTTTTGATTTAATGACCTCAAGGAGGATAACACATGCTCAATAAAACTCACCTTCGGTAAGTTCCTCTTCCTTTGTTTAACGAACTGGAAGAAGTAAGGGTTCGATCCCATATGGGCCTGTCGATGTTTTGTTTAGCGAGTCCAAAGACAGAAAACTTGAAGGTTTTTCAGGATTATAGAGTTTGGAAAAACGCTTAAAAGAGAACTCTCTCAGTTCCTTTTTCATACAGTAGTCTAATGAGATCGAAAAAGAGATAAACTATCGCTCAAAAGACGCCCTTTCGAACCTTTTAATGAGTGTGAAAGGAAGCAAGGTCACTCGACGATATTTTCATATTTAGAGAGTCTAAAAAGAGTTTAAATGAGACTCCACGGGGTTCCTTTTTCGTGTATCCATACAGGTCCAAAAAATAAATAAAAGGCTACCTAGATGCATTCTCATGTATTTACGAGAACGAGAAAGAACAAAGACTAAGCTCGGTGTGCCCCCAGCTTGAAAGCTAGTGGCTTAACTACAGAAATATCATCAAAGGCTGGAGACATGCCCCCCAAGCTTCAATTCATTCACCGACTTTGAGGTTGTCACCAATTTTTGTGCTATATGGAGAAAAAGGATACAGGTGGATGAAATGAAGGTTCAAAAAAGAGACCTAATGAAAGACTCAAATCAACATCTACGAGATCTGGCGAAATACTCAACTTGAAGGGAGAGGTGATTGTTTCATTTTTTAATGAGCTTGACACAGGAAAAGAACTATGCTCAAGGTTCCAAGTTCGATCCCCAGATTGTTGTTTCATTTTTTAACAAGCTTGCTACAGAAAAGAGAAACTATGCTCACGGCCTCTGTTTCATTTTTTAACGAGCTTTCCACAGATAAGAGAAACTATGCTTGTGGTTTCGTCTGGATCATGGCTTCTAAGAGGATAATACTCTAGAAGGGTACCATGTCAAAGGAGAAAATGTGGTCATGGCCTCCAGGAGATCTTCGCTAGATGGAAGATAATCACTCGAGAAGGAACACATGTCGAGGGTCGTGATAGGAGTAAGGAGATCAAGCTCCAATAATCCAACCGAAGAGATCACCATGTCAACTACCGGATCCAAATCATCGGAAGTTGAGGTCATGGGAGACAACAGAGAATCTCCCAGTGGAGTCGCCAGTTTCTATTGTAGGAAAATCTCCCTACGGACAGGTAGATTGCCACAAAGAGCTAGACCCTAACTCTAAGACAAAAAGTGCTTAATGTGGACACTGACTTCCTTTCAAATCTATACAAACTAATGCATGAGAATGAAGGATCATAGAAGTACCTCTTTATCGACGTTTGTCCCTGCACGCTCTGAGTTGAGCTCCATTCTTTCGCTCCTCGCTGAGTCCTGTAGACAAACAAAGCACGACCACTTCCTACTCTATTGATGTTAGCTTGAAAATAGATCTATCTATCAACGATAAGTTCATGTAAGATCAGACACAAACTAGAAAGAAACAGTCCAAGCATGTCATATTAATGAGAATAACGACAGCAGTACTTACAATCGTAGATGCGAATGCGACAACTTCGTCAAGTCCCCTTCGTCTAACCCTTGCTCGAAAGATCCATGACCTGGACGATAGCAGCTTCTCTGGTCACTCTCCTTCAGTTGACTGTGTGTTTCCTATGAGATCATAGGTTTCATGCTAGCAATTCTTCCCCCTTTCTCACCATCATAGAGCCTTCTTATATAGGTTAAGTGAGGCTTAACCTCTTGAGTTATCTTTAGAACAAGTTGAGGAATCCCCTCCTTGGATCAGGGATCTCCTAATGGAACCAAGAATTTGAGTACAACTGCCTTCTAAACTCGAAAGATCCTCCCCTTATTCTCCTCAACTGGCCAACTACTGCCTTAGATTAGACAGCGCTCCCTCAAAATGGGCATCAGGGTGCTATAACGCTCCCTAGGAAGCTTGAGGGGAGCGCCAACGCTCCAAGAATGGGTAGCGCTCCTTCAGAGGGGCAGTGGTGCTTTATAACGCTCCCTGAGACCTTATAGGGGAGCGCCAGCGCTCCTAAGGCTGATGTAGAGGAGCGCTCACCCTCCAAACCCTTGTTTAAGAGCTCCTTTCAGGTGATAAGAGTTCCTTGACTTCAGTTAATCATTATCCCTCCTCCAAATCAAGTGTCTGAGTTATTCTAGATGTCTCCTTGGTGTCGTCATCATGGCAGTATGCTTTGTTTGATGTTTGCGACACTTGTGAATGACATGCGACACTTACGACAGTTGAGAGGATCACACGACACTTACGACACTTATCAAAGTGACAAATATTGAGGTGTAACAACCACGATGACAAAAGCAATCATAATCTATTAACAAATTGAAATAAACATGACTTGAATAAAAACATTATACAGAAAAGCTAAAGCTGTGATGTGTATCATATTCCATTCAAGTCTATAGTGAAACATCCATAGTCTTTCCCCAGGCTGAGATGATGCAATGTGTACAAAATAACATGCTTATATAGGTTCTAGGAAACAAAATTGTTTTCTGTTGATAATATCAAATCTGTTTCAAAAATATGGGGGATGCAACCTCCCTGATTTCATTAGATATCAAAATTACCAAGAGTCTAATTTTGTCTATCAAAATGGATCACAGATATGGCTGGGAGATCTCAACAGTGCCTCATATCTTCTTGGAAATCATGGAATCCTTAATCATCCTGAAAACAAATGAAAATGAGAAGGTTTCAGATATTTTTTCAATTGTCAAATCAAACAATTCGAATTTTTCTAATTGGCTATAGAATCTTACAATTCTGTAGCTAGTTATAATAGAAACTACAATCATATTTTATTCAATAAAAAAAACAAACTAATCTTTATAAGAAAGATAATATATTCAATCAAATCGTATATCCTAACTTAAGAGTGACAAAATCATGCTAAAATTTAAAAAGATCATACCTCAAATCATGGAATTAAAACATATCAAGAAATCCTGGAGTTTACGATAGTTGTTGTTGCCTCTACATTCTTGAAAATGACATGACCTGTAGTTTTCAATCGTTTCTCCTTCCCTTGGATAATAGACTTGAGTCTGTTGTTTTCATTTGTCAACCTATCGACTTGGTCTCTTAAAGACTTAAGTCGGGACTGTAGCAAAGGCACATTAGTATAGTACATGTCGATCCACAATCAACACTCATCACACTATGGCTGTAGGGACTATGCATTGGCACTGACAGCATTAAGGGTTGGAGAATCATCCAAGCAAAAGGTAGGTTTATCACAGAGTCGAATGCCTGAGAATTATGGGTTATCCTTTAGACATGGAGGCAGTTTGTTTACATAGTCATAGGGTGTGTCAGGATAGAGCCCGTATGACACGGGATCTTCTTCAGCCAAAAATTTCTCAATTTCTGAATCTGAGTCTTCACTTACTTCAATCGTGTTGTTTGTGTCTGTACAGGGTTTGATTTTATTCTGAACACTTCGTGAAATCAAATGACCAGCCCTTTTATTCTTGAAATTAACATCGATGTTGCCCTTGTGCTTCTTCCCTGTAGGTTTCATAACAGTTTTAGTGCAACTCTTTGGGTCTGAGACCAGTCGATTGTATTTTTGGATAACATTAGGGTAGCTAGGGAGTTCATTGTTAGGGGAAATATCATAGGCCTGGAGCGGTGGGGAAGAGACGGTAGGTTTCACAAGGGTTTCCATGATAACTAGCTTATCAACCTGTCCCAATTCATGGTTTCTGAAACCATTTCGTATGATAAATGAATCCCAACAGTCATTTTGGGACCGTAACTGGTGTACAAGGATAATTTTAATAAGCCCATGGTGGAATAAACTTGAATCTAACCTTTGTTTCCTAAACCGTTTACCCATCTTATACAGACTTCTAAGCAAGAAGTAGGGCATATTCAACGAGAAGCCAATGAAACTCATAAGCAAGCGCAGATGATACAGGAAAACTAATCTGAATCTTCCTTCACACATAATGAATTGCTTCACAATAGCAAGTAGATCATGCCACCTAGGTTTTAAGGATGATACTGGCATACCTCAATCGCAACTAGTAATTTTTCGTGAGGTGAACATCAAAGTCCAGGGGACCTCTTCAACTTTCGCATTCTTGAACCATTTTTGCCTGACAGCTAGCAAACCCATGGCTTGGCTTAAGAACTCTTTTGTTACTTCTAACTTCACGTCACCTATATTTTCCCTGCAACCATCGAAGGTCAAGGCAAACTCTTGGGAAACTCGAAGATTGAAACCCTTAAATTTTTCGATGAACAAATGCCAACCGTTCCTTTCTAAATCGTCCCTGGCGTTATCATATGATAGCAGGGTTTGGATGCCATTCGGCTCGATCCTTACCACTGGAGCCATGGCGAATGGAAGGGAATCAACACAGAACTCACAGGTAGGGTTTGATAAAAAGCCACAAAGCCATGACCCCGAGCCTTATCAAAACAATGCTATGACAGTTCAAACAGTGGGCAAAAGCGTTAATCACCATGCATGGAAGCAAAATCGTGAAGCCCGAGACCATACTCAGGAGTAATGGCATGATGTACTTTGTATGCCACCTTGGCATTGGGTACATATTAGGATCAGAGCACTTTGATAACCAAAGTACGCGCATTCATAGATTAATTACAAAGGTAAGTGCATCGAATAAAAATTGAATAATTCAAAGTTTCATGAATCAAAAATCCATCAATATCAATATAAAAAATTGAATATTAATGAATGGAGGTCTTGCGCTTATGCAACCAAGGAATGCTTGGAACCAAAAGGGTCATAAACAAGAAGGAAAACATGTTCATAGCAAAAATATGACAATTCTATAATAAACCACATGAGCAGTCTTCCTTTAATCACAAATCAAAACAAAATGTCAATTCCAGCCACAAGTTTTCATGCTTACAGTCATGAAAACAAAAATCGAAAAGAAGATATGTAAAAAGAGACAAGTGACAAGTGTCGTTTAGTGAGAATGCTCATGATGAGTAATGAAAATTTAGAGACCTTGTGTAGGCAGCTTACAAACAATAGAAATTATATTATTGTTGCCAACAACACCCCATTTCTGAACCAATGATTATGTATGTAATTAATAATGATTGATGATTTCCATGTAATGTCATGTAAACATTGTAAATGTATTAATTGAAAATTGAAAATACCAATAGCTGACTATGAGGTGAAGCATTTAAAGTACTGACCATGATATCACGAGATGGAATCGTAAGGGAAAGAGAAGGGTGATTAATATGTAAAAAAAAACAAATCCACCTTGATGAATAGTGAGGAGGAAATAGCCATATTTATTCTAGCTTGTAGCTGAAGAAAAATAGTTAATGAGAAGGGAGTTGGTAATTTAACAACCATCCACCCCTATTGAATACAAGTATGGGGAAAATGGATGGCCAGAGAGAGTACCACCTCGTTCACTAGATTGGAAGGGTTCCTTCTGATGGAAGGAAGATAAAGGGTGCAAGTTGAGAACAACGTGTGCCAATAAAGACAATAGGAGAAAATGTGAAAGAGGGAGAGTGAGAGAACTCATGGGAGAATTCTTAGTTGGACCAGAGAATATTCAAAATCTAGAATGGAGAAAAAGAGGGTCATTGGATTGATGCTTGTTGGAAAGAAACTAACACTAGAAGGAGAGGGTTCTTAGGGAAAGTATAGTTGTGAAGGGAGTCTCTTATGCAAAGGAAATCTAGCTGGGAAATCATCTAATAAACCCCATGGAGGTACTAAGCTACGTGGGAAGGAAGGGAAACTTATGTTGTTACCAGAGAAGTGGAGGAGAGTAACCTCCTGAGTTATTTTCTTGACTTGATGAGTCAACAGTGAGAGAATCCCCCGGTGGTATCATGGCTTGTCACAAGGGTGGCCTACTGCTAAAGATATTGAGCATGTAGAGCCTATGGTTGGGTGGAAAGGAAAACACCTACAATCAGTTGGATGGATACATCTTGTAAAATAGATAAGTATTTCTCACTCATTGTAAATTAATTAAAAACAAAGGATTTATGCTTCTAATACTGGGGTGAATGTGTATGCTTGATTTATGGGTTTGTTTGTTTATACATTAGGGAGCCTTTGTATTTTTATGATAGTTTATCTTAATGGTATCACATGTGTATTGCACATATAAACATGAACACACTGTAATTGTTCTAAATTAAGGAAAAATAAACATGTGTCTATGAATTCCAATGTGCACTATGGATTAACCATTGTGGTAAAAGGGTTCCTGAGAAGGGGGGGCAGATATGTAAGAGACAAGTGAGAGGTCCAAGAGGAAGGACATCCTATAATATTCCTCCTCGAAGCAATGAAACCTTAACCATAACAGTGGCCTGAGGGAAGCCAGAGAGGGTTGTTAAGCCTGAGATATTTTCCAGGCTCAGAGAAAGCAAGGACTCCCAATCCTTGAATGGTTGTGTTATTTAAACCCTTACTAGGAGGTATGGGTAGAGGTTCCCTTAGATAGGCATTGGAATGTCTCAGTTCTTGAGAGAGGTATATGTGTAATTCAAAGAGCCTTAATTCTTCAGTGGAATATCTTGTCTTGGTATGGATAGCTCGCAATTTGCAAATCTCCACCTAAGTGGTGAAGAGGGAATTCCCTAGTGGTTTTCGGGGCAAGGCGAGAGCTCCCGAATACCTCCTAAAGACATGGTAAACCTTAGAAAACACTTGGGAGAATTCCTAAAGTGTCTAAGTCTAAATCTAGACTGTTAATCTATAGAAATAATGTATTTTGAGATGGGATGAATTGTAATTGTTGATTCTAAATAAAGAATAGAGCATATCCCTTCCTATAAGTAGGATATGATACTTGGAGAGGATGTACTTCGAGTCAACAAGGACCATTGATCTATCAGAGTGTGGTTATGGTGGATTCTGGATTGTTATATCCATTGTGGTGGTTACTATCAGATTGTGATGACTTACAAGACCCAGAGCCATCGTAGTCATTGAATTTGGTGTGGTGATTACATCTCATCCATATGTTGAAGAGTGAGATCATCAGACAATTTCGAGTTGTGAAGTCAAGAGAGAAAGTTCGACGATGAAAAGAGGTTGAGAGAGAGAAAGTTGATGTTGTTTGTGACATATCATGCCAACATAATAGTGGATATTCTCAAAAGATGATATGTGGTGACCATTGATTGGTCGATGAGACAAGAGAGGGCCTCATTAGGAGAGGAGGCTATTTGTGCCTTCACCTTTAATCTTGGTCTTCAGACCTGCAAGCCAAGAGATCTCATCCATTCGTCGAAGGAGGGAGGTTAGATGTCTGGCGAGAGGATAGGAGAATGAGTCTAATGATGAAATGGTAATTGGAGTGATCGAGAGAAGGGTCAAGGGAGTACCATCGACGAGGGAGTGTCAATGACAAAAACTTAAGAAAATACCTAGACCGCTGATTGGTGAGTGGGGGCGATGTAATGACAACTGTCAATTTGTTGTGGGTCCCACATGATCACATAAGAAGAGTGTAAAGGAATGGACATTAATAATTATGCATGTTATAGGCACTGACATGATTAGAGCCATTGAATAATAGATCCAGAAATCCTTCTGATCTAGAGATGGATTCGTCCAAATGTTCATCATTGGAACTTGGTAGTTGGGGTGATCGGTAACTCTGTGGGAGGACAACCCTGATGAATACAAAGACAACTCCAAGTGATCGGGGCCATTGATGTGGAAGGCCCAATGGGCCAGGCGGAAGATGCCACATCAATTCCATGTCATATGGCATGAGTGACAAGAAACCACATGAATTCCATGTGGCAATGAGGTGGAATTAATGAATGAAAGCGTGAAAAAAATTGGGATGTTGTAACTTTTGATCTAGAGATCAAAATTGAGCATGGTTACAATTGTTGGAAAGCTATCGATGAGAAGAATCCATCTATGGAGTTCATTGAGATAAATGAACTATCTAGAAAGAGAGGAAAGTTTGACACCCCATCAGCCTAAGTAAGGATTATGGGGTCATATGTGTTACAACTGACTTATTTCTTGATTTAGGTAAGCCAATAATGAAATCCATAGAAATATCCGTCCAAATATCAGTGAGAATCAAAATTGGTTGGAGTGTGCTTGGATATTTCACTGTTTCTCCCTTTTTGCGTTGACATACATCACATTTGGCCACAAAGGTGCAGATTCCCTTTTTCATACCATCCCAGAAAAAAAAAAAAAAAAAAACGTTTGACCCATTCATAGGTTTTGGTAAACTTTGAATGCCCAACTGTGGTTGAAGCATGAAGCTCATAAAGCACTGTGGATTTAATTTGTGATTGTTTTCTTAAATACAAATTACCTTTGTAGCAAATATCTTCATTGTGCCAAGAGTACCCTGGAGAAGTTGTAGAATGGTGTTGCAATTGTTGGATCAGGCTAGAAATTTTGGGGTCTTGCAACCATTCCTAGTGAACAGCTTGGATCCTGGAGATTTGACTATGCCTGGAGTGGTTGGAGTGTTCTTGTATCTTTGACTTTTTCTCCCTTGTTCGTTGACATATATCGCATTCGGACGCAAAGGTGCAGACGTCCTTTTTCATACCATCCTAGAAAAAATAACGTTTGACCCATTCATAGGTTTTGGTAAACCTTGAATGCCCAATTGTCGGTGAAGCATGAAGCTCAAAAAACACTATGGATTTAAGTTGCAACTGATTGCTTGAACACAAACGAACTTTGTAGTGAAGCTCTTTATTCTGCCAAGAGTACCCTGGAGAAGCTAGAGAATGGTGTTGCAATTGTTGGATGATGCTAGAAAGTTTGGGGTCTTGCAACCATTCTTGGTGAATATATTGGAGCCAAGATGGTACAATGAAGGAAAGGGAAAAGAGGAACCCTTCTTCTTCATACTTCCTAGAAAGAGCATCAACAACCACATTTTCTTTGCCTCTTGTAAATGATCTCATAATAATATCCAAATAGCTTTGTCTCCCATTTTTGCTGCTTCAGGGATGAAATTAGTTGTTCCAGAAAAAACTTGAGGCTCTGATGATTAGTTTTAATTTGGAAGCGTTGCCCCAATACATAAGGATGCCAGAGATCCACAACATGAAAAATAGACAACATTTAATTTTCATAGATTGATTGGCACAAATGTCTCTCCGAAATTTGTTTGCTAGTGAAGGCCAAAGGTTGTCCTTTCTTTGAAGAATCAAATTCCAAGATAAAATTCTTTTTAAAGTTGGGAAGTGCTAGGACAAGAGTCATGCACATAGCCTCTTTCAAGGCATGGAAGGATTGATCGGTTGTTGGAGTCCAAGTGAAAGAATTCTTCTTAAGGAGAGCAGTGAGAGGTGCATAAATTTTGTCATAATTGTGAACAAACTTGTGATAATATCTTGTTAAACCCAAAAAACCACGCAAGCTATTAAGAGTTTTAGGGCAAGGTCAATCCTGCATAGCTTCAATTTTCTTAGGATCCACCCATACACCATTATTGCCAACAATATGACTCAGATACTCCACTTCCGAGGCTGTAAAGGAACATTTAGATTATTTGAGGAAAATTCAGTGTTGAGAGAGTAGATGGAGAACTTGATCCACATGGGAGAGATGGGATGTACGAGTTTTACTATAAATGAGAATATCATCAAAGAAAAATAAGACAAAATGACGAAGAAAAGGACGGAATACACGATTCATGAGACTTTGGAAAGTGGAGGGAACATTACATTAGCCAAAGGGAATTACCAAGAACTCATACTAACCCTCATGAGTTATAAATGAATTCTTGGGAATGTCTTCCTCTTTCATACGTATCTAGTGGTATCTAGAGAGGAGATCAAGTTTAGTAAAGCACTGAGCACCACTCAATTCATCTAATAGACCATCAATGACAAGAATGTGAATTTTTTCTTTGATAGTGAGTTTGTTGAGGGTGAGAAAGTCTAGACACATGCACCAAGTTCCTTCTTTCTTGAGTACCATGACCATAGGAGAAGAATAGGGGTTGGTACTAGAACAGATAACACCTGCGTCAAGCAATTCTTGAACAATTTTCTCAATTTATTCTTCTGGGAAAAGGGATGATGATGAGGCAGAACATTGGGAGGAAGACTACCCGAGACTAGAGGAATCTAATGATCATGAACACCATGGGAAGGGGGAACTCCATGGGGAGTGGAAAAAACAACTTGGTGTTTGGAGAGGATAGATTAGAGTTCAAGATGCACAACCGATATTTCAACTGCTTGAATGGAATGGAGTTGGGAAATAATTCCCGAATGACCTTTTTTAGGAGATTTTCCATTCAATGGGAACTTATGATCTTAGGGTATCCTACTGTGATTCCTTGAAACTTATACGGTTGTATCTCATATTGGAATTGCATGGTTAATTCCTTAAAATCCATGAGGATGGGGACGAGAGTGCGTAACCATTCTGCACAGAGCACAATGTCACAACTTCCCATGTCGATAGAAAAAATATGAGATTTTAGGTTGTATTGACCAATTTGGAGACACACATTTTGAAAACACCCACCACATTTCATGGAACCGCCATTGGAAATAATGATTTGAAATTTGTTGACTACACGAATATAGAAATTGATTTCCTAGGCAACGTGATGATGAATAAAATTATGGGTGCTACCACTATCAACAAGGATTATGACCTTCCTATGCTTAATGTATCCAATGATCTTGAGGGTTTTGGGAGCAGAGAATCTAGTGAGGGCATGCAATGAAATCAACGGTTCAACTTCTGGTGGATGAGAGGATGGAATAGGAGCATATATTGGGGGTAGTTCTTCCATCAAGGAAACTTCAAACTCCTCATCAGTGACCTCCTCAGAAATGGATATAAAAAGCTTCTATTCCTTATACTTGTGCCCCCAAAAATATTTTTCATCACAATTATAGCAAAGGCCCTTGAGTTAGTGCTCAACCATTTCTACCCAATTTAATTTTTGGATCTTGAGAGGAGTAACATAAGGGGAAGGATTGGTAGGTCTAGGGAAAGAAAGAAGAGAGGATTTTAGGTTCTGAAAAAATACAACCTATTGTGCTTCCTTGGCACTTTGAGTAGCTTCCAACCACGTCTAGGGGCGAGCCATGAAGACATAGGATCATATTTCATCCTTTAGGCCACTAATAAAGAAATCCTTGAAGAAAGCATCAAACATGCCCTCTGTTCTGAAATCCAATTAATCAAATGAAGTGATAAAGTCTTCCAGTATACTAGACTACTTCAACTTGGTCAAATTTCCCATGTAGTGTGTGTCGATGTCAAAGCACTCATAAAGTTTGGCCACAAATTGTGTCCAAGTAACATACCCTTGACATGATTTTTTACGCCATTGCCACCATTTCCAGCGTTCAGGATCTAGATAGAGGAAACCGTAACGAAGTTTGGCCAAGTCATCAGTAATGCCATGCAGGGAAAAGTAATGTTCCATTTGAGTGACCCAGCCAATGGGATCCAAGCCATCAAATTTGTTCACCTCCACTCGCAGAAGACATAGATCACAATGAAGGGGGTTGGACCAAAAAGTTTGGGAATTGGAAGGAGCAACACCTTCTAGGTTAAAAGGTTGTTCATATGAGGTAAGGTCATTGGGAGTATTTGGTTTTGTGAAGAGCTAGGTAGAAAATGATTCAAGCTAGCTATCATGTCTTCCGTGTTTTTCTTCATTTCTTATTTCATGTCTTCGATTTTGGTGTCTAGAGTGGAATGGAGGTGGGTTTCAAGGTCTTGGTTGCAGGTGCATGCCATGGTAAAATGGAAACCTAGGAATGGGATGGGTGGGTCCACACTGAAAGGGATGAATGGTTAAGGGTACCACTCCAATCAATGAAAAGAGAGGAATCCAACAAAATAGGTGGGAGATAAGGGTGTCGGAAAGGGTAGTGGGTCCATGAAAAAAAAAAGACAGATAAGTGATAGATATCACTGCGATTAGGTCGAAAAGGGGAATCCAATGGGATAGGTATCAAATAAAGCTACAAGGAAGGGGGTCAGGTCCACATAAAAAAAAAAAGGATTAAAAATTATAGGCACCACAAAAATCAAGGCGAAGAGAGGAATGCAATGGGATAGGTCCTAAATAAGGGTTCTAGCGAGACTACTAGGCATTTTTTGTTTTTTAAACTCCTAAAGAGTTATACTCCAGCCTGAAGAGTACTATAGTGACAAAGTTCCCAAATTGTTAACCAGAAAATTTCGGTAGAAATTTTGCAACCAGAATGCAAGAGGCATGGTTGTGTGGAAATAGATCTCATCTGTTCCTTTTCTGTTCTATTTATTTTCCAAGGGTTAGGTTTTACAAGGTTCCTATAGAAAATGGTTTTCCCTATGCTATAACTCTCTGATATACGTGTGAGGCCGAACAGTAGTACTCAACCCAATATCTCAAGGCACCAACTAAGGAGTCTTGATCGTACCCTTATCCATACTACTCGATTACCCATGTACTAGAGAGTATCTTCCTAAACGTTTTTCTTGGTGTCACTATAGTATCCAGGCAATTAATCAATTGATCTAGAGCTGGTTATAGGAGACCTAGGGACTCCCCATATACCTGAAGGTACATGGGAGTGATGTCCGAGTACATATTTTGTCTAATGCAATACTACTTGAGGGGTACCAACAGGGGTTACAAAGGTTTCCAACAAGGTGAAACATTTGTTTCTAAGTAACTATGTGAAACCATATGTATTTTTCGCATGTAGTCTTCCCCACCATATTTTTACCTGCTGAGCAACAAATATCTATGCTTTAAATATGTCGACAGTACATGTCTCTACCGTAAAAAAAATTCCCACAATTTTCGTAGGGGAAAGTGCTATGATACCACTTGATAGGTACCAAAGATATTACAATAAGAAGAAAATATAAATAATGCAAAAAATACCAGCGAAACAACAAAATGTAGAGAAACACAACACCAAAAATGATACCTTTATTGATAGAAAGCAATGTTCACTTACCTCTTAAAGGGGGACACCTCCAATAAAGAAACACTCTATTACAATAATTCTCAATACAGGGCTTTCTCATGCCTCCTACTCTTATTTATATTAATTCTATCTTCTAAAGAACATTCTAGAGGAAGATCTTTCTAGAAGTGGAAGCTTCTATTAGGTCTTCTTACATTAACTTGTTCACATTTATTAAATAGGCCTTATTAACTCATTTTCAAATTTTATTACATGGAAAATATATTATTCTACCTACATGAGGGGTTAGGGAGGTGTTGACGGGTCCAAATGGTATGTCAAATAAGTAAGGGAGAACGCTTGCTCGCAGGTACCAATTAGATCTACTCTCGTTCGGTGTAGCATTTCCAATGAGTATATGGGCCTCGTTGCCGCTCATAATTAAAAGAAAAAAAAAGGGGGAAAACAAAGAATTGTCCCCCAAAGAGTTCTAATTAATCCTAAGTCTAATATAACTGAAAGTAAACTAATCTAATCCTAACTACTTATGATTTATCCGAGGAGAAAAGCTAAAATAATGAGTATAGTGAAAGGTACTACCATCAGAACCAGAAATAGTTCATGTATTCCAATGATAAATGAAAACAATAATGTTACATATACACAAACAAATAGTTGTACAATACATGCATAACATCATTTATGTACCCACAAGGAAACATGTGACAACATGAGTAGACAGAACAAAGTGCAAAAATAGTTCATACAACAGAATCCCATCTACTCAGCTAGAAGATAAATGCATAAAGAATAGTCTCATATACATCTACCTAGATCCATAGATTTACAAAATGCCTCTTGCTCTTTATTCCTTCATAAGTAATAGTACCATCTTTTGTTAACAAAGGTAAAAAGTCTTTATTTAGACCTACGAGTTCTCTCTTATAAGATTAGAGAGAGACTCTTCAATTCTAGTGACTCTTCATTTCCCTTTTCCTTCTATTTCTTATCTCATATTTTGAATTTCTCTTCTACTTTTGAAAATGGACATGTGATCATTACAAAGAGAAGCTGAAAAGTCCCATGAGTGATTGTTTTTTTCTCAGGCAATTTACAAATGATATTCGTTAAAAAAAATCATTGACTTTGTCCATTGGCGTTATCTTCTGTTCCTTGAAATTTCCTGGGAGTTTCCAACTTTATTCTACTGATTAATATCTTCAAACCTTCTTCTCCTTTGTCTCGGATTTCCATCAAGCTATTGCTGGTTCAATTTCATTGCTTGTAGCTTAAGATATGTCTACTCCAAGATGCATAGCTTGTTTTTGTCTCAAATTCAGGTTTATTTTGTGGTTTAAATTTTTGGACAATTTCTACTCAGTATCCGCCATCACTTGCTATCAAATATTTTTCTTCTCCCTTCTAACTTTCCATCGAGTCGACTTGGTCCTGATTTTGTTTCTTGTAGCCTCGGATATGGATGTCTGAAGTCTGCATGGCCATTTTTTCCCCCAAATCCATGGTATTTTTTTTTCCACATTTTATGAGATATTTTGTCACCTTTCCGTCCTGAATACCTCTTCCACTACATTCCTCTATCCAATACCTTTCCAACGAGGTATCATGGAACCAATTCCGACACTTGTAGCCCAAGTTATTCATGTTTAAATAACGTCGCTCAGCAGTCGTCGATCAAGCTTGTGGATGAATCTGGACCGTTGATCTTTAACCTGCAACAGAAACTCCACATGCATAAGAGAGTTCAATGCTTAGTGATTTAAATGGTTTCCATCCCCTAAGTATAGTTTGAATAAGAACACGGGTGACATGGGACCCACGACTTGTAGTAAGATTTTAGTTAATTCTCCTTTAAAAAAAAAAATAGGAAAATAATTAAAATAAAACTAATTACAATTCATTTACATTAATTTAATTATCAACAAAAATTAATAAAAAGAACTACCCCTAATCCTATGTAAATATTTTTTTTTTACTAAAATTAAAAATAGTAAAACAATAATAATTACCCTACCCCCTCTGCATTTAAACCTATGACCTCTAAGGAAGAAACACATGTTTTTAACCATTAGAACCATTAAGGTTGTTTACTCCTCTTACCTATGAGAAACTAGTAATCAATGAAAATTAAGAAATGAAAAATAAATAAAAAATAATAATAATTACAATAATTAAAATTTAAAAATAATAAATTCCCCCCAAAATATAACCTAAGGTCCAAAAATAGCACGTTTAAATGTGTGCATAATAATCTCTCGGGGTCATGGTGGTTGGAGTGATAAATTAAGGAGTGATGCAACTTACTTTGATGGCTTACCACTCTGATAAGCTATTAGAGTGGTTTATTCCGATGGTTAAATAATATTAAAATAAAATCACTAGATGGCACGTTCCAATGAACTATAAAAACCATTAAAATAATGTAATAACACTTCTCCCGATGGACCATAAAAAATATTAAAATAATACAAACCCCAATGAGTGCACATTTCCCAATAAGTATATTAAAATAATATGTGGTCCCATGAGTTCACATTTTCCCAAAAAAGTATTAAATCAAATCCAATGTGTTCTCATGAGTTAGATGGTCGGAGTATGGAGTGTAAGGAGAGTTGGGTGAGGTCCGATGAGCTCACACTAATGGTTGGGGAGGTTAAAACGGGCTCGCTCCAATGGTTGATTTAGATCACACCATTTCAATGGGCCATTCCAATGGTTTTTAAAATATTATAAAATAATTCCAAGCATAAATTTAGTCCCGACAAGACAGGTTTGGAATTTTAATAAGATATACATATGGTTTCCAAAGTATTTGGGAGGAAAGGTAGGAGGGAAATCCTAGAAAATAGGAAGTAGGAAGGTCTTCCTAAAAATGAAGAAGTGTGTCTTGATCATTGATTTCCCATGGGAAATGTTATAAAGTACATGTAAGGGCCAATGGGGGTGGACCTAGGATAGTACGTTAAGTTAAATTTTTAGTGGGTGAGGGAGAAAAAAAAAATTTATTTAAAACTAAATAAAAAAAAATGAAAAAAATGAAAATGAAACTAAATTTACAATTGAAAAATAAAATAAATAAATAAAATGAAAAATTGATTTGTTTTTTCTTCTTCTTTTAGTTTTTATGTTCAAATATGAGAAAATGATGTACATGTTAAATGGTTAAATGGTTAATTTATTTAACATAAATGGTTTTCCCGTGAAAAATAAATTTTTAATGTGAATTAGTTTCCTCTCGAGTAAAAATAAATACCTATAGTAATTCTAAGGGAAAAACCACGAGCAATACCATATGGTTTTACAAAACCATGGGAAAAGTGAATATGTACAAAAACTAAAATAAATTAAAACTAAAACTAAAATAAATTAAAACAAAATGAAATAAAATAAAAATATGTACAAAATAAATAAAAATTAAATTAAATTAAATTACAAGTTACAAAATTAAGCTCAAATTACACAAGTCAAGGTTCCACGCTCCCCTCAAGGTTTTGTTGATCAAGGTTCCACACCTAGGGGTCAAAATTAGGAAAAAGGCGTATATTGTAGTCTTTAATCAACCAGATGTCATGGAGAGGGGCGAGGACATATAGAGATGAAGGATGTGTGATTCAACTATGACAAAGAGGAAGTAATGAAGGGGAAATGGTGATGCTTCATGTGACAATTTAACTTCACAAGTAGCGAAGAGTGGAAAAAGGAGTTTGACTCCAACCAAGCGCACGACACAGTTCGATTCAATCAAGATGCACATCTTAGGGACATGATAGGATCGCGAGGAGAAAGAGTATAACCAGGTCAAGGAAAGGTTCTCACGTCAGACCACTATGTGTGATACAAATGCCACATATAGCTAATAGGAATCAGGCGACAAGGACTCACAATCAAGAGTATGAATGGGATTTCAACTTGGGTTTTGGCGATAGGTATGACCAAAAAGGACCTGACATAGATCAATCTGAAAAGGTTCATGGACAGGCTTGCAAGAAAGGTGGATTTGACGGCCTTAGGGGCTTCAGACCTCAAGAAAACTCCAAGCCAAGGTAATCTGCTTCCCGATAAGGAGAATCCTGGCAAGAATTAAGGACAAGGTTGTGAAAAAGGATCAAGATATTCCCCCACAAACCTCTCAAGGATAGAGTAGTCACACAAATGAAGTTGTTCTGCAAACCTACTCCTGCAAAATAGAAGAATGAGATCAACCATACGATCAAAAGGAGACTCCCCAATACATCATAAAAATTATATTTCCTACTTTAAGCTAATTTATGAGTGTTGGGTTTATTCAATGATAACATGGTGGTTGTAGATGAGTGTCTCGAAACTACATGTGCTAATCCAAAACAAAAGATTAAGATCCACATGTGACAATATAAAAGTTGAAGACATTAAGCATAGCATGCTAGCAAGATGATGCATAATTTGAATTAGTCAATCAACAAATAATCAACCACAAAATCATTCAATATATGAAATAGAACACCAAACCTTGCAGCCACATATGATCATCAAGCACTTCATAATCAACAAAAGGTTCAAAGAAAGTGCGCCAATTCCATCACACAAATGTCAACAAAACATGACAGTTTATTAATCATCATGAAGACATTTGAAATCATAAGATGGAATGAAATAATCAACACCCATCAAAGGAAATCATCCATCAAGATTAAACCCCCAACTCCCACAAGGTAGGAAAAGAAATAACATCTGGCTCCAACAATAGAATATTAGGCAATATGATTGAAAATTTTAGTAGGGGGGGCCTTTCCTTTTGCTTGTAAAATCTAAAGTAAAGGGGGAATGTTGTGGCCTCAACAAGAGGTTAGGTCCCTAACAAGATGAAACTTTGTTATGTGCAGTTTGAAATCAACGGGAAATCAATGTTAGCTATGGTGGAAAGTGGGGTGACTCATAACTTCTTGAGGGAAGACATGGTGTGAAGGCTTGGGTTGCAGCCCGAATCGATGCAGACAACCTTCAAGACAATCAATGCAGGCGCAGAGAGAGTCCTTGACGTGGCCAAGGACATCTCGTTGAATCTTGGTGACTGGTGCGGAAAGACAAGTTTCACCATTGTTCTTATGGACGATTTTGAAGTTGTGTTGGGATAGGAGTTCATGAGGAAGGAAAAGGCAATGTTGATTCCTCACATGAATAGTTTGGCCATTTTCTTAGGACAAAATCCATGTTTGATTCCTACCATAAGGAGGAATGAAGGAGGCACGTTGATCTCTTCCTTACATATGGTTGTTGCGGACAGCTAGAGTAAGCAACCTTGTGGAAACAAACTTGGATGATGTGGGGTGAATGTTGGACATTATAACGCAGAGAACAAAAGGCAGCTTGTGTCAATGGAACAAAGGCTTGTCGATGTTGAAGAGATAGTTGGATATTTGGCTAAGACAGTGGATGGCTTGGATGATTTTTGTTTGAAAGTTGATGTGTGGCAATGAATATCAGAGGAAGCCATAAAGATGAGGATGCAGAAGCAGTTCGTTGAACAGGAGAAGAAACCATTTGTAGACCAAGAGGATGTGAAGGAGATGCAACAACCTTGGTGGAAGAGAACCAAGGAAGAAGTTGATTCCTCCTCTAGTGAACTTGGACATGGTGAATGGCCATATGATATTGAGCTGGAACAACTCATGGAGGAGTGTGAATTAGGCAAGATCGGTTCAAGTGTATTGTTTCTTATGTACATGATGCATAAGTATGGTGACACTTCGCCAATGGAATTGGAATGGATTGGAGATGAGGGAGATGTCCCAACCAACCATCCCCCTTCACCTTCTAACTAGATTGTGGCATGTTGGCTCACTGTATCGGTGGGAGGCAGTGAGGCCAATGGGGTGCCTTGAGGAGGTTCCTTGGTGAAAACCGTTGAGAACGGAGTGGGTGACTTGACATATTCGAGAAAGTGAAGAGTTGCAGATGTGATGAGTTTTCATATAGAAAAGGATGTTTGAACGTGAAGATGTGAGTTCTTGAAATAGAGGCATGATGATTGGATTAGCTAACCAATCATCCAAAGTCACAAGGGGATCCAACGCAGAGAAGCATGGGAAAATGGACTGAAGTATGGAAGCAATAGTAATTCAGAGAGAAACAACACTTTGTAGACTCGTGCAACTTCCTAAGGGGAGTTTTCCTTGACAACAACGGTTGAGGAAGCATTAGTCGTTGAGTGGTGACGAGATCCAAAGATGGGCAGAGATGCCATGGAAATCAACAAATGTTGTTGGGGATGGAAACAACTTGGAGTGGGGGAGGATGTAATGTATCCTAAAACACCCACCGAGCGTGCACACTCCTTGGGAAGATTCAATGACGGAATGAACGAAGAGCACAAGGAAGGAAGCAATTGGTTGAGCGAACAAAGACATTCAAGTGTGAGCAAGAGCACCTTGGGTGCACAATGGTGATGTGTGAAACTAAAGGGGAACACACCTTACTTACCTTAGAACGATTTATTGAGACTTAGGCTTCATTTAGGAAAGGACAAGACAACTTGGGATCATGCCCAAAGAGTAGACCCATCTTCCCTCAGAAACATGGGTGTGTCGGAGAGGTTGGGCAACCCCATCGACACACCCACAAGGAATCACAACGATCGAAACAAAGAGTGCACAAGGATATGGGCATGCACCCAAGGATGGGATGCACTAGTCCAAGAGACGAATAATTGACGGGTGTGTGGGCTTGGATAAGCGCTCCAGGTCTAAAGAGGGGGTGCAATGAGTCGTTTGAGTGTGGGTTCATGAAGGGACAAAATGCACCAAAGAGACATGATGTTTCTCACAAGTGACTCTTAGAGTCCATATAAAAGCAAGGGCACACATCCAAAGGAAGGCATACAACATTTTGGAAAGAGATTTGGAGAACAAGTCTGAGGCAACAAATTGAGGTAACGTTTCCAAGATGGAAGACAAGTATCCAAGAGTTGGACACTTTGGATGTTTTGGGTAAATATGGAAATCGAAGGTCTATGGAGGCATGTGTGAGGTAGAACCAAAATCTGTGTTATCTTGGTGAAATTCTGCTATAACTAAGGGACAAAAAGTCCGCAGTCGTGGGCACGTATGAGGTGCACCGCAGGTGGTTGCAGATATGGTCGTGACAGAGATTCTTGGTGTTATGAATCTATTCTTGATTGTCTTGGTGAGGTGAGGTGATTCGTGTGACTATGTCAAATTTGTAAATCAAGCCAATAGTGCTCATATTGTAACTATTTCACAATAACAAAGAATTAGCCAAGTGTTAAGCATGGTTTGTGTCGCCCACAAATTATATGTGTTTTTCTTCGTTTGTTCCGCAGTTGTTCTCTTGGATCCTCATGTCCATGGATGTATGCTTAAATAAGACCAAGTGTTAAATTGTGTTAACATTTTTCTAAGTAAGCAAGAGTTGCACTCAAGTAGGAGTGTGACTCGCCGATATCCTAAAATGAAGTATGGGTATGCTCTAGGTGAAGAGGAGTAGTATAGACAAATTATTCTCAATTTTCCAAGAAACCAAGTAAGAATCGTTGTGGTGTCTCATGCCCTTAGGAGGTAAATGATCACAAGATTTGATCAGGCGTCCTGTGGAATTGTGACACCCTAGCCCATATTTTTCAATATTAATACACTCCCACCCATATGTTATTACAAGCACCGTGCCTTATAGATGATGGGGATATTTTGTCCTAATTTTATTTAGTATGTCATATTTTCCTAGGCATGCACATGTATGACCACTAGCAGTGAGATTAATAGATCCTGTGTAGTTCCAATGGTTTGAGTTCATTGATTTCATAGAAGCTTATGCCATTGTCTAGATTTTGCATGCATAAATTCAATGTCAGAGGAATCTATGACAAATCTAAAAGATGAATAGTTATGTGATTATTTATTGAAGGAAAAAAATGTGTGCATATTGAATGCCATTTGTGTTATTCATGGAGATCACAAATCATAGTCGTTAGTCATTACATGAGACACGCCAATCCAAGATTTAAGAACACTTTGAAGTGGAGAAGATAATTGTAAATTTGTATAGTTATTTATGTTAGACAAAGATGTTGTATGTGGTAACGAGATTTGTTATAAGTTGTTCTCTCTATAGAATAAACAAACCAACATCATAATATTGTCAAGTATATTCCCCTTTCAATCTCGAGAAAACCATGGGAGTTTATTTCAATAGATTTTTGTGAAGGTCTATTGACAGGGGTAATGGATATCTTATGGTAGTTTTGGTATGATTATACCTTGTAAAAAATTTCAATGAAATGTGTTGCACAATTACTCTTTGAGAAGGTATGGGGTGAATTTTAGCTTACCATCATCAATCATCTCCAATTGTGTTAGCAAACTTTTCAACTACTTTTGGTAAGTGTTATGGAGATTGATGTACATGTTGAAAAGAAGTATTTCCTTCCATCTACATACAAAGGTAGTAAATCATACCACAATTCAATCAGTTCACATCTTTAATCATACATATACAAATACTTGGTATATTACTATGTCTTATGTGTAACATAGATATAATGATGCACTGTATAGAAAAACAAGAACTTCGTCTTTTAAATAACATTGTTTTTTTGTTGAAGGATCCATTAGATATTCTAGGTCCTATCCTAGAGACAACAATAGGGAAGGAATTTGTTTGATATGGGAAGGTGATAGGATTTATACAACACATACAAAATATTCTTGATCAAGCTCAAGAAGCTTTGCATTAGAGTCAGTAGAAGTGCAAGGCCAAGTACAACATACAATAGAGGGAGTCTAGATTTACCTTCAAAAGGAGAAATTTAAGGCTTAAAAATATCATAAGACAAGATCCTCTGATATGAATCCTTTACTATCATCACACAAATTGACAACACATTAATATTGGATATACTAGCATTCATGGACATTCATCCAATTTTCATTATAGATCACCCAAAGCTCTGTGAGCCATCTCTATTCTATAATATTGAAGAAGAAACATTTGTTCTTTCTCCTAAAGAGTTAGTTACTAAAGTTGGAATCTAGTTTAATAAACACACTTCTATACAGTAAAGAGAAGGCTACCAGACAAGGAATCTTGCAACTTTATAAGATTGAGGTAAAGGTAAGTTTTCCTAAATTGACAAGCATTACACTTTAAAGAAAGTTGAAATAATGTTTCTTCAACTAATTGGATAGTTTTTAGGGACCAACAACTCTTGAGAATCCAGGATCGATTAGTAATAAAGTTATAGATTGACTAAGTTCATGATTGACTTGCACTATAAAGAAATTTCAGCCTAAAATATGTTTTTAAGTATAAGCTCATATTGTGGTGGCATCTTTGATGCACTTCAAATCAACAATCTTGTTGTGCAATGGATGCACTTAGACTTATCGTTATACTTTGGCATGCACCTAAGGACATATACTTGCAAAGCCAGTTTGATGTAGGCATGAAAACAACTCAACAAATGATTATGAATGGAAGCCCAATAGTCATAAAGCGTTGTATTATTTTTCTCTTGACCTTCCAAACTCTTGCACAATATTTTGTTATTGAGATATGAAAAATATGAGTTATTAAACACTCTATTCACACCTAGAAATTGTATTTATACCTCTTTCTCATATGGTAATGTGGTTGGGTGTAGTAGTACAATCAATTCAATTCATTCAAATTCACGGAGCAAGTGATAGTTGTAAATGTATTGTAGTTATTAGTTGGTAAAGCTTCATATTGTTCATATTATTGTTGTATAAATTTATTAGTCCCTGGCCTTTGGGCTGCAGGGACTATTAGTAAACTATTTTTAGCTATTCAATCAGTTATGCACTCATACCAAAGCAACACGAACCATTTTAAATTAAAGTTTTGAAAGTTTTATGCAATTTCCAAACTCAAATTTGATTTTTTATCATAAGTTTTCAATTTGAGGTATTATTTGGCCTCTTCCCGAGGCATAGGGAGAATATATGCAAAGTTTTTCATTTGAAACTTATGAAATGATGGCTACATTAAGGTGTACATCTCTTCAGGTGAACTAATGTTATCTTATTAGTTAGTTAACATTTAATGTTTTCGCTCTTCACTCCCCTTTTTTACTAGGTTCAAGTTCTTCATTAGGGTGAGGTTCTTCAATAGGGTTACGTGCACAACAACAGAGGCTGAGAACCATGCAAGATTCATGTCCATCAACTTCTTGGCATCCTACTTGAACACCTTGCCATCGTATTCACCTTCTTAACTGAAAATTACAATCGATATAGACTTCCTTCTACTTCAGGTTATGAAGCTACTTAGGAAGCAATGGATGAATAATAATCTGCATTATTCCAAATGAATTTGTGGAACGTTTTACACTTGAAGATCAATAGTGGTCCCAATATTCTTCAATCTGCAATCAATTTTTCTGAAGCCCTGTGATTGGAACAGTTAACCTTGTTCATGGCTCCCACTGCGTCGATTTTTTTTGTGATGTATGTTCGTCGAAAGAAAACCAAATAATTTTCTATGACCTCAGTCTCCTCCTCTATTATAGCTAAAGAAGGAAATGAAGTCCCCAAAATCAAAGTAACCAGCCAATGTTCGCGGTCGTGCATGCAGACATGGTACCATTATTCACCTCACAACAGTTCAGATTATAATGAAACCAGTGAAATGGAGAATAAATTTGAGAAGGGGATGTTCCTCAGTTGTTGGTCCTGGTAATCATTAGGTTTTGTGTAGAATCAATGGCATACTGTCAATATTTGGTTGGGTGAAAAACATAAAGGAAATGTTATGTTACCTTGCAGCTTCCTGGCATCCTACTAGATCACCTTGCCATCTTATTCACCTTCTTAACTGAAAATTACAAACGATACAAACTTCCTTCTACTTCATGTTCTGAAGCTACTTAGGAAGCAATGAAGGAACAATAATATGCATTATTCCGAAGGCTTTTGTGGAACGTTTTGCACTTGAAGATCAACTAAAGCCATTAATTAGTACATAAGAAATTTATGTGAAATTCAAACCAACCCTATCTTGATTGGTGCGGGGATTCATATAACAAATTATTAGGACTCTAGCACAACTAGTCCTTCGTCCTTCTCTGGAGAAAGCAACGAGAACTAGGTTGTCTTGTCGAAAGCTACAAGGTGATAATTATTTTCCCTAGGAGTAAACTGCAATGGCAATTGAATCGACCCACTACAAAACCATATCCTTTGGTCCTCCCGGGATTGAAACTGGGTCATGAGCCACAAGCCAAATGAATTGCAATTGAATCGACCCACTGCAAAACCATATCCTTTGGTCCACCTGCGATTGAAACTGGGTCATGAGCCACAAGACAAATATAGATGGATGCACACATAGAATCCATACAAACTGCATGCGAGCATGGGAACCAAGTGGAGACCACTCCATACAATGGAGTGCACATGGAAAGAGTTAAATAAATCATCTACAAGCTCGTTGTTCAATATTCTTTATCTTCAAAGCCCAAAGCAACATCTCTGGCACTATCTTCAATGATAGTTATATAAAGTAATTGCAAGTGTCACTGACATTTATCTTATCGACGGGTTTAAATGATAACATGACGCCTACTTTAATGGAATTTAATGCAGATCCTTTTTTCACATAGTAACTAGCACAGCTGCAAAGTCTGGCGGCTGGG
This sequence comes from Picea engelmannii, assembly GCA_009831015.1. Lineage (NCBI taxonomy): Eukaryota > Viridiplantae > Streptophyta > Pinopsida > Pinales > Pinaceae > Picea > Picea engelmannii. The sequence goes on from ML791127.1 coordinate 26,011, forward strand.
GAAGCCGAAAGGCATATAGGGCTGGTGTTGCATGCTGAAACACACATAGAGTTGAGGAAATCTAAAAGTTAAGTGGTAATTCCAAAGGTTAATCAGTTAAACGTGGCAATCATATGGTGGTACAGTAATTTCTTAATATGATTAGGTAAATGTTAAAAAGTAAACAGGTTAACTTATGCATTCAAAAATACAAGGAAGTTATGAAGAGTAAATCACATTCATTGATTTGGGAGGACTACTAAGAATATGCCAGCATCTTCAATTGTTAGCCATCATATTAAAATTTTAGATTAAAAGCTGATTAATTGTGCCCATCTCGGACTACTAAGAATATGCCAGCATCTTCAATTGTTAGCCATCATATTAAAATTTTAGATTAAAAGCTGATTAATTGTGCCCATCTCCAATAGGTATACGGGCGTAATTATTGTATCTTATAGACGTGTTTAAATGATATCATGGTGTCTACTTTAATGGAAGTTAATGCAGATCTGTTTTTCACATAGAATTATAGCACATATCCTGGAATGCTTTCAAAGTTACCTCATTATTTTAATTTTCATTATCATAAAAAGATTTGGTATATTTTTCCTCGTGTTGGGCATTGAGATTTGTTGACATCTACTCCATGCAATGAGGCTACAAGGGTTCCAAGGGTTCCAATTGCTAGCAGGTATCTATGAGACATGAGCCATGGCGGCCTTAACATCTATACTATAAATGTAAGCTAGGATTAAGCTACTGTCTCTCAAGATTGTGTCGTCATCTTGGAGAGACGAGCCCATGCTATTTTGCTTGATATAATGTAGTTCTATGAATTTCTTGTTAAATACACGCATGGTTGCTCGTCTAGATAGCATCATGGTGCTCTTCAACTTGAGCTACGTTTAATCGAGTCTTGACACTGTTAACATAATTAAAGTCGGTTCCAGTAACGGATTTTTTGCTATTTAAACAAGTTCCAACATGGCAAGTTTCCTGCATTTCTTTATAATGATGCATCTATGCTTATATTACTCTGAACTTCGAAGGAGCAGGAATTGTGCCAGAAAAAGTTTGAATGCGAGTGATACGAGGCATGAAAAATAATGATTTAAGTTCAGTTTGTTCTTTTCCTTGCCTGTCTGCGATTTCAGCTTTCAATTACCTGTTTGACCCGATCGGTTTGGATTAGCCTCATACAAAACCTCTAGAGATTGAATTTACAGGCTTAAAACAAATCTTGCAAACTGAAGCTAAAAACTTGTTTTTCTCTCTGTAGTGTCATTGACTTGAATTGCAGTTTTTGTTGCTATCTCCCTTTTGAATTGCAGTTCTTGTTGCTATCTCCCTTTTGAATTGCAGTTCTTGTTGCTATCTCCCTTCTTGGTAGATACTTGTTTCTTCGCAACTCCCCTTGTTTCTCAATGAATGCAAGAATAATACATTTGCAATCATTTCTATGTATGCACTTATATTTATGTTAATTGTAGTTTGAGATTATGAGAGGTCGTAAATTCTTCGGAAGGAAAAGGAAAAGTTATGATCAATGGTTATCACTGATATATTTATTGCTATACATGTGGGATGGAAGGGCATAATTTATCAACTATCAAAATAAATTTAATCAATGACTTATGATATGGGTGGAGTTCTTGAGTTATACATTCATGGTAAAGCGTAAGGCATAAAAACAAAATCATGGATAATTCAAGTATAAGAGTGCTACTATTATAAGTGACATGAAAAATGAGATAATTGGATTTGAGTAGATCAAGGATTTGACATGGAGTTTGCACAAGTTGCATGGATGTGTTGGTACTCGACATGGTAAGATACGAAAACACAATTTATATTGTATTATCTAGGATGGGTATTTGTTCAAAGGAATAAAATTGTGCATTGACCTAAAGGATCATTGGGAGAAAATTTTATCAGAGAATTGGATAGCAACATTTTAGGAAGAAATTTTAGATATGACAAGGCACGAGTTTTGCTAGAGGAAGGATATTATTGGCCTAGAATGGAGAAGGAGGTCAATAGGTTTGTGAAGTGATCTAAAATTTTCTACATGGAAATAGGAGAGAGTTTGAATATATGATTGTACACATCATTGTCCATATGAAAGATGTATGGGAAAAATACTATGATGAATTTTGTACCTTACTTTGATTGCTAAATACAAAAATCATACATGATTTAATGTTTGTGGTGGTTGATAGGTTTCTAAAGATGACACAATCTATTACATAGATTTATTCTTCAAGGAGATCATGTCAATTCATGGATTGTCAAAAAAGACCACTTTAGACATGGATACCAAAATTTAAAGTCATTTTAGGTAGAAGTTGTGGAAGAAGAGAGGCATGTAGGAAATATTTTGATATGTTTTGCTAGAGATAATATAAAACAATATGATCAAATGTTGGCATAGAGATAGTTTCCATATAACAACATTATGAATAAGTGAAATGAATTTTCACCATTCAACCTAGTGTGTGAGGAATTCAAAATGAGTTGTAGACTTCTAGTTTTTCTACTAGTTTACATGAAGAACAATGATGCCACATAATCCTTTGAAAAGTTTATGGAGTAGTTGTATGCGTATGTCCAAGAAATATTGCAGGAGAATAACATAAATTGTAAGGAATGCATAGAGTCACATAAGAGAGATAAGTATTGTGATGTTGGAGATCAAGAGATGGCGCACTTGAGTAAGGAGTGTTATTCCAAAGTAATATACAACAAATTTAACATGAAGAAGATTGGACCTTGCATGATCAAAAGAAAATTTAGAGAGAGTGCATACAAGGTCGATTTGCTAGAGGAGTATGACATTTTACCCATATTCAATGTTGTATATTTGTATTTCTAAAAAGAAGAGGAAACCATCATAGATGGAGAAGCAAAAGAAGCAGGAAATGAGGTAGATTCTAGGAAGCTTGAAGAAGTTTAATGAGTTATGGAAGATATGACATTTTGGATGGGGAATGTTAAGTACAAGTGGCACTTGGTGAAGTGGAAGTATAGGTTGGATGTGAAGATTATTTGTGTTTATGAGAGTAAGTACAAAAAAATTTCAAGGAAAAGAGTAGTGTAGAGGATGTGAAAATAACGTAAGGGTGCATAGAGATTTTGTTGCAAGGGGAAGTTGATGTAGGAGCATCCAAATAATACTTAGGTGCGAGTGTGTGTGGTGCATGGCATGAAAGAACGATAGAAGAAAGTGAAACACAAGGAGGCATGATAGAATGGAGATCATATGGAAAAGTGCAAGTCTGATAGGATGGTGCAATGTGTAGTTTTGGCATGTAGGAAGAAAGGACACAATAGTCGAGGATGAAGCATGCAAAAGAAAACAATGATAATGGGTGCAACAAAATGTCCATGGAAGAGCACAACAATAAACATGTTGGATGAGAATGACAAAGGAAAAGAGGATGACACAACAAAAGATAGGAAAAACACAACAAAGGAAGTCAAAAGGTCGGGCATGTATTTGAAGAGTTAGATTGGAAGATGAGGAATTGGAGATGTAGGTGAGTTGGTATCGATGAGAATAAACAACATGATAGGCATTAGAAGTATCCTAGACAATATAATCATGGATTTATCCAAATGAGATAGCAAGTTCAGTCGTGGATAATAGTCTAGTCAATTAGAGATATGGCCAAGAGCCAATTATAGAGGATAGAGTTGAGTTTTCTTGAGTTGTGATCTTCAATATATGTATTATGAACGTTAATATATGAGTAAACCATTGGCCCATCACTTAGTGATTTGGTTTTGTATTGATGTGTACAACTACTTGTTCATATGAATACTAGTTAATGCATTTTCGATTATGACCATTAGTTGTAGGTTGTTATGGGGCGAAAGGTGAGATTGAGACACCATTCTCCAAACATTGTCAAACTATCACTTTATACTCTACTTTTGATGATGAATGAATGACTATTGATTGATTTTTTATTCATTTAGTAAAATACTCTCGACACAAGATTAAAGTTCACTCATATGTGGATTTCTAGTCATCTATTGATATGGCCCAATCACCATTAGTGTAGCCACTCAATATTAAGTCTTCATTTTTCTTGTAAAAGATTCCAAATTCAATATTATTTTAATAATTCTTAGGACTCATTTTGCAACATTCCACTATGGCATCTTAGGTAACTACAAGAACTCGGACAACATACCAACTAAATAGTCGATGTTATTAGGTGTCAAGTATATTAGATCAACAAGAAGTTGTCTATACAAGGTTTCATCCACAATTTATTACTTATTATCTACACAAAGTTTCAAACCAACTTTCATAGGATTTTTACAAGGATTATAGTGTTTCCTCTTAAACTTTTGTAGTAGCTAGGAGGCATAATTGTCTTGTGAAATGAAGACTTTATTCTTCTATTGTTTGGCATTGATTTTTAATTAAGTAGTAATGTGAAGACTCGACACAATTTTGTGATGTCAAAAGATTTTTCAATGTTAGTCTTTACTCCATTAATTAAGTTGGTATCACTAGTAACCTGACCAGACAACAAATTGATATATGACACCCCTTGTTTGTGGGACAAAAAACCCCATATAAGAAACCCCTTATATGACATCCAAAAAACAACGAAGATAACTATATCATATTTTTTTAATTTAATAAACAAATTTGAATAAGTATTACTTCTTATGTATCCATCAATCCTAAGACATTGATTTAGCTTTACATGCCAAAATAGGAATTGTTTTAAACCAATCCACTTATATACAAATTTAAGCTTTCCTTAGATTCAACATATCCTTATTCTTATTGTTACTACTTATAAACCTCTTCTTAAAAAAAAACATTTTTAACATACATTATATACCATCCACATTGAATTACAATGACTAACAATATCTTTATAATTACAATCAATCTCATAAAAAATAATTGCAAAAAAATTATTATAATTATTTATTAGCAACTGTGCATACTCCTTTATGACAAGTTTTTCTTTATACTTTTCAATGTTTCCATTTACTTTGTATTTCATGTGATAAGTTTATTTAGATCTTATTTCTTTCTTTCATATAAAAATGAAAAGGAAACTTCTAAGAACCATTTTTCATTATTACATCATATCATAATATCGAACTAACCAAACTTGTTTTTAAGTGAAATTGGATTGTAGAACAATAATACTCAATAATGTGAATTTTTTTTCTATTTTTCATTATATTGTATTATAACATCTAACTAACCAAATTTGTTTAAAAATTTTAAAGTGAAATTGGATTGTAAGAATTAATGGTACTCAATAGTATCAAATTTTCTTGTGAATTGAATGTAGCTTGAATGGTTGTGAGGAATGATTGTTATCCTCCACACCCAGGTTCAATTATCATAATGACATGAATAAAACTCATAATGAGTATGTTGTAATGATTTCAAACCTATATATATTGGAAAGTTGCCTTTAATTCTTAATTGAATAACAAAGCAATTGTTATTTCCAGAAAAAAGAAACCTTATAATTTTTTTTTACATATTGAAATAATTCTTCAAAATATATATCTTGCCAAAATACCACCTTGATATATTTGGAAAAACACTCATAATACGTTTTAATTTGATTTTCTTTAATATAGTAAATTGTCTCTTTGACTATTAATTTTTTTTTATCAATATAGTAGTAATAGCCATGAATAATTTAACTACTCTAAATGAAGTGTGGACTAATAAGAAATTGTCAATTGCACGTGTTTCAGTTTTTTGTTCTAAGGCATACATGTTGGTACTAAAGTAAAAATGGTCAAATTTGGATGAGAAAAGTTGAAGATACATATACATTCTCAATGAAGATAGTATAAAAAAGGGGATGGACTTTGGGATCCCTGAGAACATAAAATCATCTTAAGTTGTGACACAATGTTTTATGAAGGATTATAAATAGGATAAATTTATTGATTTTAGGACACTATATGTGTCAAATCAAAGTTGATTGGGAAATAAAAAAGGATTGGTCACCATAATTAAGATCAATGTGTCATTTAAAGATGAATTTTCTAGTTCACAAAAGAAGTCGTTGCCAAAGTCGGTGTTGTAAAACAATGACACTAATATCAAATAGGAACATGTCAAGCAACTTGGGTGAAGGAAGTCAAAAGGGAATGATGTGATCTCTAAAGGATGTTTTGCTATGGATTTTTCTATGTTCTTGACATTCTCATGTCAGTGTAAGAGGCTTTTAGTGTGAAAAATATTGTTGAGTGAAAGGAAGTGTCAATGGAGGACTACAAGTTCTTAATGGATAAATGTACATAATAGTTGTCAACATTACTCGAAGGTAAAAAGTCAATCAAGTTTAAATATAATCTAAATAAGAAATATAAAGAAAATAGGTAAATTGAAAGGTATAATAATAATATTGTAGAAAAGGTTTATTTATAGGAGGGGACTAGCTACCATGAAACTTTTTCGGATACAGATAAGATGATGTCAATCAAGACACTATTATCAATATTGGTTATCCTCAAATAGGAGATACATTACATTGGTTTTTATTTTCGTAAATGGGGATCTTGATGAGGAAATCTACAATGACCAATCAAACAAATTCATGGTGCAAGGCCATGAAAACCTCTTATTGCAAGTTAAAAAAAATATGTATGGACTAAAATAATAAATGCTATAAGAAGTTCAATAATAGAATTATTCAAATGGAATGTCAATAATATCGATCCCTTCATATACTAAACTGTTTGACAACTATTTTTTTTTTTTGCACTTTCGCTTAGGATCAAGTCCAACTCATTAAGGATGGTAGTATGTTGATTATCTAGTTGAGGCAAAATTAGCATCTTAGTTTGAGATAAAGGATGGGATTTATTAGCACTTATAGACACATATGTCCACATATAAGGACAAATGGTAAATAGTATTAAGTAAAAAAAAATTCCTAAGTGATTTGGCAAAGAATTTTATAATGTTATATTGTAAGCCTATGATAATGCATGTTAACAATAATATAAAATTATTGAGAGAGATGGAACCTAAGTCGAAGAATGAGAATGATAGGATGAATCAAGTTCCATATAAGAGTGTAGTTACAAGATTAATGTATTCCATGATTCACACAAGGCTTTTTATTTCTTATGTAGTTGCAGTGGTGAGTATAATTTTATTAAATCTTAGACATGAACATTGGGTTGCAATGAAGTGGATTCTTTGGTTCTTATCACGATTAAAGGGATTGAGGTTGTATTGTGGCAATCATGTTCAAGATCAATAGATTTTTTTTATTGGATTTAGTGATGTTGATTGGGTTGGATACATTGATATAATGATTTAACATTTATGTATATACTTTTGATTTTCAAATAAATATTATTAGATTTAATAGCAATAAGACATTGAGTTGAGATACTTAGAGCATATTTTGAGTGTGATGATTGTAAGAATCGCAGAGTGGATGGATTCGACAATTTGTCTTTTCAATCATAAAACATACACTTTTCTAGATTCAAGTGTAAATTTATTTCATATTCTATTATAGGTTGAGAAAAAGTAAATAGAGGAGATGAAGGAAAACTCTGTGAAAGTGAAAGCATTGGAAAAGAGTAACCTTATGTTGGGAATTGTGAATTTTTACGAAGGCCTGCCTTGGAGGGTGAAAATGATAGTAGTGGAGAAGATGAATGTCAACAATAGTGACAATGATAATGATAATGATAATGATAACAATGATGATGGTGATTATAGAAGTATAAATAATATTATGAAAAGAGGGTGGTAGTTGAATCGTCATCATAACCTTAAAACTAAAGAAAAATAAATAAACCTCGTGATACAAGTTGTGCATTAGTGCATCGAGATACAAGTTGCACCGTGGTAGGGTTAAAAATAAATAAATACTAAATTGATTTCTCATTTTTACCATCCACCCTTACTCCCAACACCTTTAAGCACCAATATTCTTTACCCCTCCACGAGTGTCTCATTTCCCTTGCTTCCAAAATGTTGGATTTCACAATTTTCATCCCTCCACCACTGTCTCATTTCCCTTGCTTCCAAATTGTTGGATTTCACAATTTTCATCCATGATATATTGTATTTAATTTTTGGATGATCTAAAACCTCAAAGAGATATTTGAGGAAACCATGCTTCCACGATAGTCATGATACTTGGTACTTTATTTGCAACCCATTAATTTATATTTCCATGGTTTTAATTTTCCATTTCGGTAATTAATTTCCTTTTCTCATTTTTTAAAAATTTTGCAGCCGCTGTGGCGTATAGTTTTTTTGTGCGCACACGAACAATGTATTTATGGGGTGCATTGCCAAGAGTTCTCTTGACCATCTTAAGCACATTGGGGATTTGAAAACTTTTAGCGCACATATTTATTGCACGTGCTCGTTTGTGCACTACTAGATGTTCTAGTGCATCGAGCTTGGTGCAACCTATCCATGTAAGTGTATTGTTTAATGCAATATACATGTGACTTGTGTTAGTAGTGTTTGTGCTTGGAATAAATGCACTATGCTTTTTGTAAATGTGATGGTTACTCATTCACGGTGGAACACTAAATTGAGATATTGTATGTGCCTTTCATTCATGGTGCACTAAAGTTGCCTTGTAGCACCTCTAATTAGTGTTGTTAGTTCTTCCATGTGCACCGATATTGGTGACTAGATGAATTGGTGTGAGCATGAAGTTTATTAACTTAACCCACAAGTTTATTAACATGTTGATAGAATCGAGGCTTGTGCATTGTTGGTGTGTATGAAGTTTATTAACTTAATCCACAAGCATGTTGATAGAATCTAGGCTTGTGCATTGTAAAAAAACAAGACTACCAATGATTGGTGTGCTAAAACAAAACAAGTAGTTTTAACCAATTTCTAATTCACCAAATTTAAAATTCAATATTTTTTTCACATGAATGGTTAGATTTTCAATATGTTTTTCACATGAATGGTTAGATTTGGTACTAGAGAAAACAACATCCAAGAATGATGTAATACAAAGAGAAGGAGTAATGGTTAGATTTGGTATTAGAGAAAACAACATCCAAGTCATACAATGATGTAATACAAAGAGAAGGAGTAATGATTGTAGTCAATGACACAAAAAAAAAAAACTAAATTGTTTTTCCACATTTTCTAACAAAGCCTATTCTTAGCTGATATAAGTATACTTGGTAGGTATATTATTGTACAAACTGATATAATGGAACTATTACTCTATAGTACATAATAACTTTAAACATATAGAAGAAAAACTAGACATTCTTCTCATTTGAGTTAATTCGAGACTTCATTTATGTGTCCTCCATGCTTATATAAGCATCTTCATGTTCCACAAGATTGACAGCTTTTATAGAATCCTCTATATCCAAATTTCTGACATG
>ML791127.1:38694-55267 GCA_009831015.1 Picea engelmannii
AAGGAGTTCAGTATGCACCATAACCAATTTATGTGGTCCTCATATTCATGACTTCAAGGGAGTTGGTTAGATCTTGATGCTATATAAGATGGTCATATGGGTTGTTCTAAAAATGCAATAAATAAACATGTGTTTGTGTTGTGTATGGAAATATTTTAATTTCTTATACTTCTTTGTACGTTGAGCTATGCTCGGTTGTGTTTAAGTGTTGTAAAAATGTCTTTAGACACCATCCTATCTTGGAATACTGACTTTATGATCTATGTAATCCTCTAATTATCCAACATGGTATTATATCTAGTGGTTTGAGATATATATTATTGTCTACAAGTCATATGGAGGTTGTTGGCACTGCTTATGAGTCAGATTTGTCTAGTAGAATGACTCAAGGTTTTGACTTGAAGACTAAATATAGGATTAGATCAAAGATAAAAATTATGATTTCCAAGATAGAGCCTATAGTTTTGAATGGCCACAATATGGAAATTGGTCACAAGATATGGAAACATTGTTGAAGAGTAAAGTGTTGTGGAAGTTTACAAAAATTTTGGTCCAGATTCGAAGGATGACCAACATAAGTTTGTCATCAATGGGAAGAAGGATGAGGCTATAGGAGTCATAACAACCTACATCTCTAGGGACATTCATTTTCACATAAGTGGGATCGACTGCCTGAATGTTTTTTGGAAGAAGTTGAAGACTCTATTTGATAAAATTGATGAAAGTCATGGTATGAAAATTGAGAAAGAGTTTATCTCTCTAGGTCCTCTCTCTTTTGAAAAAAACTTGGCCCATGTGAAGGAACTTTAGTTGAAATCGGTTGAATGCAAAAAATGTTTTCCCAAGAAAGATGGCGAGCTCACAGAATTGATCCTAATGAATATGAAGACACCATATAATGTGTTTTGTTTGATATTATGTGCTAGTTGGACCACCTAGAAACATGATGGTACAGATTATACATTTGAATATTTTTATGGTTTAATGATTAAGGCATAGGAGAAATTTCCTAATGAAGGGAATTTTGAGGTCAATCAACATGCCCATCTACTAAAGGGAAAAGGTTGAAAAAAGTATAGAGAAAGAGGTTGACAGGAGAATGAACATGACTATGTTGACCATATTGACAAGAGGAAGCACAATGATTAGACTTAGACTAATCGAGGTAGAAAGAACAAGACCTGCTACCATTGCGAGAAATTTGGACATATGGATAAAGCTTGTTGGCATAAGACCAAGGACCTAGAGGAGAAAGTGAAGAAACATGAAGGAAGGGTATTGACTACAATATTGATCAACCTGTAGAACCAAACTTCAAAAGGTAAGGAAAATAACTATACATTTTCTATTAGTGCTTCTCAGGCCTTGCATGCTCATACTTCTTAGAGCGCATCGATAGTGGACTTTCGTTGCACCCATCACATGGCTAAAGATGCTTCTCCCTTTTATTCATTAAAAGAATCCATAGAAAAATAAGTCTTTGTAATTGATGATTATGCACTTATTGTTGTCGGGGTTGTGGAAATATTGAATGTTAAAATGGTGTGATCATTGATGTGTATCATGTACCTATCTTGAGTGATAATTTGTTATTGGTACCCCAACTGACCCACATTGGAAAGAAAATATATTTTTGGATAGATTAGTTTGTTTTGAAGGACATTAAGAAAAACTTTGTTGTTGTTTCTAAAGGCTTTTTGGACCCAAATGATTGTCCATATAAGTTAGATGACCTTCCCAAGAAATATGTTGGACCAATTGAACTCATATCCCACACTAATGACTAGATAAGACTATGGCATGAATGACTCAACCATCTAAATTTCTGAAGCCTAAAATTGATGGTAAAACACAATATGGTTGTTGGTCTACCTGCAATTGTTGTCCCCGATAGAGTATGTGAAGGATGTATGTTTGCAAAACATCATTAAGCTACTTTTGAAACATAGAAAGCTTGGAGAGAAAAGACTCAATTGGAACTTGTCCATAGTGACCTATTTGTGTAGACCCCCTCCTCTCCAAGGGCTGCGTGACCTCCCAGTCTAGAATCTTCTCAAGATTGAATCGAAAAAATATTTGATTCCCTACTAGAACCTCTAAAAAAACAATCCACAGGTCTCTATGAAACTTCCTCCTGCATGAACAAGCGCTAAGTGAAAGCATTTTTCCACATGACCATGCCTTGTGACCACACGCTTATTCGAAAAGGTGTGTCGCAATTTCACATATCGAGTATATGAGTCAACCAACTCTCCGTCCTTCGAACTTTCGAGTTCTGAAATTCCGAAAAGGGTCTAGCGCATGCTAGCTCCTCCCTTATCCTCCATCCATATGACCCTTCACTATGACCTGGGGCCAATCCTTCTGAGCGCATCAGGATTTTACGTATTGGGAACTCTCGATGCGATTCACCTTCATTCTCCCGATCCTCCGAGACCCGAAATTACAAAATATTCGGATCAGATCAATGGTCCACACTGGCTTTCCAGCCAACAACTATGATTATGTTGTGATTTCGCGTTTCGCGAATCTTCACAACTCTTACCTCCAACTTCCCAATTTACGAATCAACGAAACATTGATCTATTGCCACATGTCCTCTTTCAATGGACGGTCATGATGATTTCGGTATTTCGTGTTTCGCGAATTTCACTCTGCTTCTTCCAAATATTTTGATTTCGCGAAATTCTGATGAATCCTCACGACTAACCAGTGCGCTACTTCTCCGAGATCTAACGAATTGTAAGATTTCGGCTCTTTCTGAATGGATCTTGATCCTCGATCTTGTCCAATATTCAAAATTTCTTTCTGAAGGATTTCTCCCACTCAATCCTCCGTACTTGTTCTTTCTTCGAACTTCAATTTTCTGTGCTTCACCTTTAAACACTTCAACTCTTCAAAACTTAGAAACTTTTCTAAGTGTTTCCTCTCGAGACTTAAAACCACTACTCCTCCTAAAATTTTGGCTAATGAAATTTAAATCTCTCCCCTTAGCGCACACTTGCACTCTGTGTATTTTTAAAAAGACTTTCTAACACCCTCCTGGCATACTCTGCGCTCAACCTCCTGAGCTTTCAAACTTTAATACAAGTTTGTTTCTATATGCACTCCTTGCGCTCAATATGCACACTCTGCATACTGAATTTCCCCGCTATCTCTTCTGATCTTTAAGTCAAAAAAGACTTCTTCAAATGCACTCCTTGCATAATCTTACAGAAGTGAAACAATTGAACTCAGTCAATTATTCATTCATTCGCTATGAACATCATCCATTCACAAACACATAACAACACAGTCAAACTGTAAACAATATCAACACTATGTATTTGGGTTAATTTCCTCTGTTCTATTCATTTCAGAAGGAAACATAATTACAGTCGGTTATCCTCTACAACTATTACAAGAAAAACTTGTCTAAGGACCCAAAGCTTTTTTCGCTTTTCTTCCTCCTATCTAAATACTATTACCTTCTATTCAAGTGGTTACCTAATCAATTAATGCAACCTAATGAATAATCAAGGCTAATATCCCACACCTGTAATACATTTACAGTCGTGTAAAATATTTACAATGGTTCCGTCATTTCAAACGGTGGTCCGGTTTTACACAACCAAAATTAATTAACAAGAATTCCAAAAAGTCTTCGCACCACTTCCAAGCTAGTTAATTGTCGGTTCAACTCCTTCGATGTGTTGAGGTGTCAATTCCAATTCCACATCCACTTCCTTTTGATGTGATTGCGATGATCCTGCATCATACTCCTCTGGCTAAAATATTCCTGGACTCCTGTCCATGAGCTCTCGCATTGTTTTTCCATGCTTCAAAATATCAGGTTCAATTACCCAACTTGAATATTCGATAGGGTGATCTTTCCACTTTACCAAATATTTAGGATACATTTTTCTTTTAGTTTTCCTTCCAACTCTCTGTTCTAAAATTTTCTCTATTTGAAGTTTTCTACTGTAGGCATTTGTTCTTCCCATTGAATCTCACCTTGATCATCCAATTTTCCTGCATCATCTCTGTTATAAGGATACAAATCAGCAACGTTGAATATCGGTGATATCCCAATATTATCTGGCAACTCAATCTCATAAGCATTTGCTGCAAATTTTCTAAGGATCTTGCATGGTCCTATCTTTTTCATCTTCAACTTATTATATGTTCTTATGGGAAACCTTTCCTTCCTCAAATGAGCTAAAACTTCATCTCCCACTTCAAATTGAACTTCCCTTCTTTTCTGATCAAGTCTGTCCTTATACTTTTGATTGCTATCTTGTATCTACCTCTTAACTTGATCATGAAGTCTTTGCATTTCTGTAGAAAAATCTTCTGCTCCAGCGCTCCTGAATTCATCTTGTTTCAATTATTTCAATTCTACAAACCCTCTCGACTGTCTTCCATATACTATCTCGAATGGAATTTTTCCAGTGCTTCTATTAACTGAACTATTAAATGAAAATTTTGCTTGTGCCAAAATCTGATCCCACTGACAACCTTGTTTAGTGACTAAACTCCTTAACAAATTTCCCAGACTCCTATTCACCACTTCAGTCTATTCGTCGGTTTGAGGGTGATATGCTGAACTAAAAGATAAATTAGTTCCGAACCTCTTCCATAGAGTCCTCCAAAAGTGTCCCAAAAACTTAGTATCCCTGTCTGAAACTATGCTTATGGGCAATCCATGTAATCTCACAACTTCTCTGAAAAACAAATTGGTTATGTGTGTAGCGTCATTTGTCTTCTGGCATGGTATGAAATGTGCCATCTTGGAAAATCTATCGACCACAACAAATATGGAATCACTTCCCTTATGGGTTCAAGGTAATCCCAATACAAAATCCATACTAATTGCATCCCAAGGCCTTTTTGGAATAGGCAATGGCTGATACAAACCAATGTTTTGTCTCTTCCCTTTTTCATGTTGACAAATCTTACATCAGTCTACAAATTTCTTCACATCTGCCCTCATACCTGTCCAATAATACAAACTACTCAATTGTGCAAATGTTTTATCATGCCCAAAATGTCTGGCTAAACCTCCACTATGTTTTTCCTTCAACAAATTATCTCTCATTGAACATCTTGGTATGCACAATTGGCTTCCTTTAAACAACAATCCATCATGGATCAAATGTTATAACCATGAGTTGTTATCCCTCAACAAAGGATTTTCATATGCTTCATAAGCCTCCTGAAAATCTGAATCTTCCTGATACATTTCCTTAAGGTGCTCAAACCCTAAGGTCTTCACTTGAAATTCCTATATAACCAAACTTCTCCTGCTCAAAGCATCTGCAACTTTGTTAGCACTTCCAGAAATATGTTTAATAACAAAAGTAAAATTTTGCATGAATTCTACCCACTTAGCATGTCTCTGATTCAACTTCTCCTGCCTAGTAATAAATTACAAAGCTTGATTATCACTATACAAGACAAACTCCTTTGGAATTAAATAATGTCTCCATTTTTTCAAAGCTTGAATCACTACATAAAATTCCTTGTCATATGTAGAATATTTCTCCTTGGCATCATTCAATTTCTCATTGAAATAAGCAGCTAGCCTATTATCTTGACTCAAAACTGCTCCAATAGCTATTCCACTTGCATCACACCTCACCTTAAATGTCTTTCCAAAATTTGGTAAAACCAGAACTGGTTGTTTTGTTATCTTATTTTTCAGCACTCTGAAGATTTTCTCAGCCTCCTCTGTCCAATTAAAAGACTTATGTTTCTTCTTCACAGTTTCCATCATGGGTGCACATATACCACTAAAATTTCTAATAAACTTTCTATAAAAACTTGCTAAACCATGGAAACTTCTCACCTCAAATATGCTCCTGGGTGACGGCCATTCTTTGATTGCTCTCACCTTTTCTGGATCCATCTTCAATTCATTTGAAGAGATCACAAAACCCAAATATATGAACTCTATCTTCATAAAAGAACTTTTCTTCAAGTTTATTAACAATTTTTCTAGCTGCAATTTCCTCATCACTAATGTCAAACGCTTTAAATGTTCTTCCTCTGTTTTGTTGAAAACTAATATATCATCCAGATATACAATGACCAATTTACCTATAAATTCCTTCAGTACTTCATTCATCAACCTCATAAATGTACTTGGAGCATTTGTCAATCCAAATGGCATGACTAGCCATTCTTAAAAACCTTCATTTGTCTTGAATGTTGTTTTCCATTCATCTCCCTCTCTCATTCTTATCTGATGATATCCACTCTTCAAGTCTATTTTTGAAAAATAACTTGCTCCACTCAAATTTTCCATCAAATCATCCATCCTATGTAAAGGAAATCTATACCTGATGGTAATCTAGTTGATGGCTCTGGAATCTATACACATTCTCCATCCCCCATCCTTCTTTGGAATCAATACAGTTGGCACTGCACATAGGCTTAGACTTTCCCTGACTAAATCTTTATCCAACAAATCCTGAACTTTCTTCTTAACTTCTTCATTCTCTCGAGGTGTCAATCGATATGCTGCTTTGTTCGGAAAACTAGCTCCTGGAATCAAGTCAATATGGTTGCTAATACTCCTAATAGGTGGTAATGAGTGAGGCAACTCATCCACAACTATGTCAACAAAATTCTCCAACAATTCTTGGATTTCTTCAGGTAAATCATCCACATAAGTAATGGTAAGGATAACTCTTGGCTTCCTTACTACAATAAATTGAATTTATTGATCTTTCTTGACCTCCTTCAAGAGTTCCTTCCCACTCATGAGAAGTATTCTTGTGTTGGCTTCTTCCTTTTCTTTCTTTTCTTCTATTGTCAGTAACATGTGGGTTCTACCATTTTTTTCCACAGTATAAGTATTTTTTCTCCCATCATGAATAACATTCCTATCAAACTGCCATGGTCTCCCCAACAAAATATGACAAACATCCATGGGAATTACATCACACAGAATCTCATCTTTATAGCCTCCTATTTTAAATTCAACATTGCATTGTTGACTTACCATTACTTGATGTCCTTTATGCAACCACAATACTTTGTATGGACTTGGGTGTGCAGTTGTCTCCAGCTTCATCTTCTCCACCATCTCTGTTGATTCTAAATTATCAGTACTCCCACTGTCTATAATCATCTTGAAAACTTTGTCCTTTGTCTTACAAGCAGTCCTGAACAACCTCGTTCGTTGAACCGAGTCTTCTGTTTCTTCCTCCATCTTTAGAAGAACTTTCCTTATCATAAGATTTTGTCCTCCTTCTACTACCTCTGCTTCCACATTCTTCTGGGCTTCCAAAATGTGTGCTCCTCCTCCTCCTCCTTCTCTCTTCCTCTTGGGACATTCCCAAGACATATGTCATGTCTTTCCATGGGCATAACATTTAACTCCACCTCCTCTACTTCTTCCTCTTCCTCGAGGAAAATAATTTCTCCCACCAAATGGTTTTATTTGAGAACTTCCTCCTCTTTCAAAGAGACCATATGATTTCTCATTCTCATCCTTAGCTTTTGGTGCCTTATCATAGACAACTCCCTTACCTCTATTTAAGCCTCTGCTTCTGTTCCACTGACCCTGGTTTATGGCCAACTTTTCTTCCGCCTTCAATGCAATCTTATAAGCATCTTCCATTGTCCTCATAGTCATCATGCTGATTTCATCCTGAATTTCATACCTCAAACCATTTATATACCTGACAAATTTTTCATCATCCTTCTCTCTTTGGCCAGTCCTAATATTCAGCCTATAAAATTCTTCTGTATACTCTTTCATTGTCATACCCCTCTGTCTTAGGTTCTGCAATTTTCTGAACAACTCTATCCGGTAATCCTTAGGTATGAATTTAGCCTTCAGTTTGGCTACCATCCTATCCCAATTATTTATCTTATGTTTGCCTTTGCTCCTCCTTTATACCTGCAATTCATCCAACCACAATGTTGCGTGTCCCTTTAATATGGTGACAGCATGTCTCACCTTCCTTCCTTCATCGACCTCTTCATAGTCAAAATACTTATCCATGGACCTTATCCAGTCCAATAGTTCTTCGGCATCCAAGTTACCTTCATACATTGAGACGTCCATCTTTTCTCTAGCTCCCAACTTCACAATAACTTTCAGTAAGCGTTCTTCGACCGCATCTTCCCCTATAGCTTCTTCAACTTCTATTTCTTCTCTTTCTGCATAACTGACATCTTCAACGGTAGGTGTTCTCCTCTGCATTGCATCCATCGCTTCCAACCTTGTGCGAAGTTCTCTTACTTATCTTCCTACAGAACAGTTTCCTATAGGTGGTCCTATGTGTATCCTTGATGACATACTTCAACTGTTCCTAACACATTGAGTTCAACTTCAAATATTTTTCAGGCTCTTATACCACTTGGTGCAGACCCCCTCCTATCCAAGGGTTGCGCGACCTCTCGGTCTAGGATCTTCTCAAGACTGAATCGAAACAGTCATCGATTCCATACTGGAGCCTCTAAGAAAACAATCCACGAGTCTCTATGAAACTTTCGGCTGCGTGAACAAGCGCTAAGTGCAAGCCTTTTTCCACGTGACCACGCCTTGTGACCACACGCTTATTCGAAAACGCGCGTCATGATTTCATGTATCGGCTATATGAGTCAACCAACTCTCCATCCTTCGAACTTCCGAGTTCCAAAATTTCGAAAAGGGTCTAGTGCATGCTAGCTCCTCCCTTATCCTCCATCCATATGACCCTTCACTATGACCTGGGGCCAATCCTTCCGAGCGCGTTGGGATTTCGTGTATCGGGAACTCCCGATGTGATTCACCTTCATTCTCCTGATCCTCTGATACCCGAAATTGTGAAATATTTGGATCAGATCAACGGTCCACACTGACTCTCCAGCCAAGGGATGTGATTATGTCGCGATTTCGCGTTTCACGACTCTTACCTCCAACTTCCCAATTTATGAATCAACGAAATGTTGATATGTTGCCACATGTCCTCTTTCAATGGACGGTCCTGATGATTTCAGGATTTCATGTTTCACAATTTCGCAAATTTCACTCTGCTTCTTCCAAATCTTTTGGTTTCGCGAAATTTCGATGACTCCTCACGACTAATCAATGCACTACTTCTCTGAGATCTAATGACTTGTAATATTTCAGCTCTTTCTGAATGGATCTTGATCCTCGATCTTGTCCAGTCTTCAAAATTCCTTCTGAAGGATTTCTCCTGCTCAATTCTCCGTACTTGTTCTTTCTTCGAACTTCAATTTTCTACACTTCACCTTTGAACACTTCAACTCTTCAAAACTTAGAAACTTTTATAAGTGTTTCCTCTCGAGACTTAAAATCACTACTCCTCCTGAACTTCTGGCAAATGAAATTTAAATCTCGCCCCTTAGCGCACACTTGCACTCTATGTCCTTTTCAAAAGACTTTCTGATGCCCTCCTGGCATACTCTGTGCTCAACCTCCTGAGCTTTCAAACTTTAACAAAAGTTTGTTTCTATATGCACTCCTTGCACTCAATATGCACACTCTGCATACAGAATTTACCCGCTATCTCTTCTGAGCTTTAAGTCGAAAAAGACTTCTTCACATGCACTTCTTGCGCTCTGCACGCACTCCTTGCATAATCTTACAGAAGAGAAACAATTGAACTCATTCAATTATTCATTCATTCACTATGAACATCATCCATTCAAAAACACATAACAACACAGTCAAACTGTAAACAATATCAACACTGTGTATTTGGGTCAATTTCCTCTGTTATATTAATTTCAGAAGGAAACATAATTACAGTCGTTTATCCTCTGCAACTATTACAAGAAAAACTTGTCTAAGGACCCAGATCTTTTTTCACTCTTCTTCCTCCTATCTAAATACTATTACCTTCTATTCAAGTGGTTACTACTCAATTAATGCAACCTAATGACTAATCAAGCCTAATATCCCACACCTATAATAGATTTATAGTCATGCAAAGGATTTACAATGGTTCTGTCATTTCAAACGGTGGCCTGGTTGTACACAACCAAAATTAATTAACGAGAATTCCAAAAATTCTTTGCACCGCTTGTAATCTAGTTAATTGGGGGTTCATCTCCTTCGATGTGTTGAGGTGTCAATTCCAATTCCACATCCGCTTCCTTTTGATGTGATTACGATGCTCCCGCATCACCTATGTTCCACAAACAAACCATCTCTTGCTAGTGCAAGGTATGTATTTACCTTCATTGATGACTTTTCCAAGTATACTTGGGAATACTATATACTTATTAAAGACTGAGAATCGTTTCTTTGAAAATTTTGAGGAATTTAGGGCATTTGCTTAAAAGAAATGTGGTTGACCTATGAAATGTTTGAGATTTTACAATGGAGAAGGATATGAGAGAAAAGAATTTGAAAAGTACTTATCACAAAATGGTATCTCTTGGTAAAGGTATGTACCTTACATAATTTAGTAGAATGGTGTTATTAAAAGGAAGAAGCAAACTTTGGTCGAAATGGCACATTTCCTGCTTTAGGACAAAGGTCCATCAACTAAGTTTTGGGAAAAAGTTTTTTATTGCTCAAACTATTTGTTAAATTTGATTCTAAATAAAGTTGTGTGGGATATGACTCCAATAAAAAATGGAGCAGAAAAAAACCTTCAGTCATACACCTAAGAACCTTTGGATGCATTGCATGGGCTCATATTCTGAATGACAGAAGGAAGAAACTAGATGCAAAGAGTCACGTTTGTATCATGATGAACTACTTTGAAGGGTTGAATGCCTACATATTGTTTGACCTTGTCAAATAAGAGATAATTTGCAAAACAAATGTTGTCTTTGATGAGAAGATATTAGGTGTCACTCTATTGAAATTTCATTTTGGATTGTTGATAAATGATCCATTGGAATTTTTAGGGAAATTTAGATTGATTGATTACCTCAAAGGACCATTGATTGGATAATTTCCTTCTCTGATTGGATTGACTGATAGTTGACCCTCCACAATTGAATCAACTACAAGATTTGGGACCCCTATTTAGTCCAGAAATAATGATCTTGTTACAAGAACTCCTCCAACAATTGGAGTTTGTTTTCCCAAATGGCCTTCTAAGAAAATTGATGCTACTAGAGTTGATGCAGGAAACACCGACGAATCAAGAAAAACTGAAGTAAAAATCAACATGATAGTGTTACTCTAATGGCACATGTGCTAGAGACATGTGATCCAGAGACATATGCAGATGTACATAATCGACCTAAATGGCAGAATGTTATGGTTGATGAGTATCATTTCTTAACGAAGAATGACACATGGGATTTAGTTCCTCGACCACAAGGAAATAATGTGGTGAAATGTCAATGGGTATACAAGAAGAAATTCAGATCTAAAACTTTTGCACCCACTAGAAATATGAACTTCGTTCACTGATTCTTTAACTTGCTGCTCAATTTGGATGAGAGGTACAAAATATGGATGTCAAAGGTGTTTTTCTCCATGGCGATCTCACTGAAGAAATTTACATGGATCAAGCCCCTAGTTTTGAGAAGGATGGTAGTCTTGTGTACCAACTAAAGAAATCCTTGTATTGTTTGAAATAGTCCCCTAGGGCATGGTATGACAAGCTTGATCTATTTTTTCTCAATATCCATTTCAAACACGATGAATCAGATCACTGTATTTATGTACAACATGTAAAAGATGGATCTTTGATCATTGCATTCTATGCTTATGACTTAGTCATTAGTGGAAGCAATGTAAATTTAATTTTAGGTTTGAAGAAATGATTAGTAGATACATTTGAAATGAATGATCTTAGCCTGTTTCATTTCTTTTTGGGAATCGAAGTCTTATAGGTGGATGATAATGTATTTATTTCTCAACCTAAATATGTGATGACCCTCTTACATATGTTCAAGATTGAAGATTGTAAAACCTGTGCTATGCCTTATCAGTTAGGAGTGAAGCTAACCAAGGAGAGTGATTCTCCAAAAAAATGGTGCTACACTCTATCAACAACTTTTCAGTAGCCTTATTTATTTAATGGCATAGTTGACCTGATATTTTCTTTATTGTCAGTGTGATTTATTGATTTATGCAGGATCTACAAGAAAATCACCTTAAAGCCACAAAGATAATTGTTCATTATATCAATGGAACTTACCATCTTAGTCAAAAGTATTGCAGTGACAAAGTGAACCGGTTAGTGGATTACACTAAATTGGTTTGGGATAGAGATCAAAATGATAGAACCCTAACATTTGGTTATGTATTTTAACTAGGCTTTAGACCCAATATTTGGTCTTGCAAAAATCAGAAGGTGGTTTCTTTATCAAATACAAAAGTATAATGTTTAGGTGTAGTACATGTCGACACAAAATTTGTGTGGATTCTACATCTCATGGGTGAACTTGGCTTTCTAGTCGAGATTTTGATTATAGTGTATTGTGATAATAAAAGTGCGATATAAGTTGCAAAAAATCCTATTGCTCATAGTGAAATGAAGCATGTCGAGCTTCGTGCTCACTATTTGAGAGAGTTAGTACAAGAACATGTTGTGTATCTTGTTTATTGCAAGATAGATGATCATGTTGTTGATATCTTTATGAAGCCTCTCTTAGAAGATAATTTTGTGAAATTTCGGGCTATGCTTGGGCTTCATGAAGCTACAATTATGGGAAGGCGTGTAGAAGTAATTTCACCTCTTGAATCTCCAGAGAATTATGCTAATGAGGGGGTGTTGGAACAATTGGATTTATAGGTTCATCACACCTATGGTTATTTTGGAGACAATTATTTGATAATCAACAGTTGACTAGGAGAGTTAACTGAGTCATCGACCAAGGAATCAACTAGGAGACTAACTAAACAGATGACTAAGCATTCGACTAGTTGGACAATTAGAATAGAACAACCAACTGATGCATAGAACAAGGAAAAAATTAAGGGGTTCATTATGTGCCCTAACCAATCGACTGATGCATAGAATAAGGAAAAAAATAGGGGGTTCATTATGTGCCCTAACCAATCTATGTGGACCTCATCTTCCTTACTTCAAGAGAATTGGTTACATCATAATGTTATATAAGATGGCCTTATGGGTTGATTTAAGTGTGCAATATTTAAACATATGTATGTGTTGTGTATGTAAATATCTCGATTTCTTACACTTCTTTGTATGTTGAGTTATTCTCACTTGTGATTAAGTGTTGTCGTGATGTCTTTAGACACCACCCCTATCTACTCTCTAATCTACTTAATCCTTTGATTCTCCAACATTCATGGGGATCCAAGAGAGACGACCTTGAATAATGTGGGTTGCTACTTCTACATAGACACCATATGGATGATCCTCTTAATTATGGGAGAGGAGTTAGGAGTTTCTAGACATTAGGGCCTTCCTCCAGTGAGATAATTATTATATTATGCCTCTTTCCACCATTCCCTTTTATCAAAGACTAGTATCCATAGGATTTTTTCCCATAATGGATCCTTTATTGCTAACCCTCCTTGATCATTCAGAGCCCTTAGTGTCTTCCAGTTTAATAGGTGGAACTTTCTACTATTTGTATGCCCTCCCTACTAGACCTTCTTATTTCCTTAGCAAAAGTTGTCGTCAAATAAATATGGAATACCTGAAAACCCTGGAAATGCAGACCGTAACAATCCTCGGAAAAACTATTTGGTTGTGCATTTCACAGAGGAGTCGAACGAGGAACAGTAGGGAATGACATGTGTAAGTCCCTCACTTCTTGTTTCTTACACGTGTTAGAGCGAATGATCGAGAGTCACAGGTTTTGATTTGATCAACGAGGGTGTTCATGTTGGTAGCTCTCTTATTGCATTTCATTTTGCAAGTAATTTGGTGCGAATTTCAAAAAAAAATGTGCCACGTTGGCATTGTGTGAATGGTGAGCCTAGGGGAGCAATGTCTACCACTACTTATATATATATATATATATATATATATATATATATATATATAATACAAGCTTTCATATATTAATATACCATTTTTCATTAATATAATCTTAAATTCCATATCAAGATTATTTTTCCGAGTTAAAAGTGAAAGTATATATATATATATACTTGATATGGAATTTAAGATTGTATTAATGAAAACTAAGTTGGTATTTTTAAACGAAATTCTATATAAATGTAATAAGAAATATTGCGAAAATGTTTTGCAAAAATAAATGTGGAAATTTGATATTTAATTATATTTTTTAAGACAAACTTTGTTTAGACTCAATACTTCTATGGGATGTTCTATATTTAAAAAAATTTAATTAGTTTTTAACTATAATGAAATTACTCTAATAAAACATTATCTTTCAAAGTTTAATTTAAATTTATATTCCATTTACTGTGATCTAAATTTTAATAATATTCATAAACTTTCACCAATTTGCTCCTAAACCCCAACACAAACAAGATTAACTAAAACTTTATAATCAAGATTAAACTACTTCCATTCTTTGGAAAAAAGATTAAACTACTTCCTTGATAAAAACATCCCTGATTTGTTATTTAACTTTATAAATTTCACTGACTTTAAGTGTATTATTCAATTATTAAGAAAAAGTTTTTAATAAAACTGGTAAGTCACGCCACTACGACACACAACATATTATATTTGTGGCTGCAATGCAATGATCTGTCTTGTATATCCTACGTGGCAACAAGCGGCCTCAGCTCGCCTGGATAATTGACTCTTAAAGGCTGCAATGCAATTACCCGTCTTTGTTTATCCTACGTGGCTAAAAACGGCCTCAGCGGACCTTGATAATTATAATCTTTGCTTTGAAAAGAAAATGAAGATGTGGCTGATCAAAGGTCAAACTATGGTTATATTTTGAAGGTATATTCCATGACCATAGTTTATCTTTTTGTGGTTCGCCTTTCCAAGGTTTACATGGAGGGGCATAGAATAACATGAGCCACAAGAATTAGTGTGATGTACACTGCTCTTCATGTGTTTGTGGACGTATATGTATTAGGTATGTGTTTGAAATATGGATATGTTAGTGCCATGTGGGTATACACAATTAGTTCCGTGTGGTGTACACAAACATAAGAGTAAGAAATATACATAGGTTAGTTCCGTGTGGTACACACAAAGAACCTTCATTGTATTGATTATTTGAGATTATTACATGGAGACATGGTTGGGAAGGTGTATTCAGTTTTGTATATAGAATTACATGAAGAATAAAATTGATATATGCTAAGTTTGTTTGGTCGTTTTCTCCTCTTCTCTAAGATGTATTGTGTGAGTGTATGTGTAGGAATAGTTTTTATGACTATAACAAAAAAAAAAATTGTATGTTTAAAGTTTTTTAATTATATATGCAATATAATCTTCTATTTTAAAGTAGTTTAATTTGATTTTTTTTAATATAGTAAAATGTCTTTTTGATTTAAAAAATTGTGAATATAGTAGTAGTAGTTATGAATAATATATCTCTAGAAGAAGTGTGGATTAGTAAGAAATTGTCAATTGGATAAGTTTCACTTTTTTGTTGTAAGGTATACGTGTTAGTACTAAAGGAAAAATGGTCAAATTTGGATGAGGAAAGTTGAAGACGCGATGGACTTTGGGATCCATGTAAAGCCCTAATTAACAAAGCCTAATAAAATTCATAAGTTCAACATAAAATTTCTTTCAACGTATAAGCAATTTCATTATTTAGCATATAAGCATATTCAACAACATGATGATAACCACCTAACACAACGTAATCATAAAAATACATACCTCTGACTGATGTTATTTCTCCAATTCTGTCGGTCCAAGCTGACGCTGAAACTCTGATCAAGCTGCTTTGTCCAAACCCTGACCAAAACCGAATCTTTCCTCCCTGCCAGCTAGGTACAGAGCCTATCCGGCTCCCTAGCTCCAGGATTTCGTGAGGATTCCTGGCCCCCCGAGCCCAAAACTCCCAGCGACCAATGCTCCCCTGTAACAGTCCACCCAAACTCCAAACCAGAAAAATACAGTCCCTAATCTCCAAAAAAATGCTTCCTTCCCCCCAAAACTCAAAAGGTCCCTCTCCCCAATGCCTTTGCCCCCTCATATCCTCCTTCCCATTCACCGCCTCCTCCCTTCATTCAATGCCACTCACCTTATCCCTCCATTTAATGCCTTATCCCTCCATTCAATGCCTTATCCCTCCATACATTAAGTTTTCTATTAAATAAATTAAAAATTATTAAACTTTTAATTCGTTACCCAAACATTAAATGAGTTAATTAATTAATTAATCAACATATATTAAACAATAAATAATATTATTAATAAATAATCATTATTTAACTAATATACATTATGACAATTAATTATTTAATTAATTATACTTGATAAATCTTAAGCAATTATTTAACTAGGGTTGTTACATACACCCACCCTTCAGGAAACTTCGTCCCAAAGTTAAAGTATTTTATGATACAAGGGAAAAGAAACATGGTTCACACATTCATAACAAAAAACCGACATTATTAGTAAGTAAGCCAAGAAACTCATACATACTAGTGTACATGTGCAAGAAATGCATGTGTAGCTAGTACATACAAGTCTCGTTCATGTACTAATATCAATAACTATCATCTCTATAGTAATTTCCATATGCA
>ML791127.1:58815-81586 GCA_009831015.1 Picea engelmannii
AGCATTTAGACCCCTTTGAGTGAAGAGATGTTTTAAATTTTGATGGTCTGTTTTGAGCTCAAAGTTTCACCCCACAAGATAGTGCCTCCAAAGTTTCAGAGCTAGCATTACAGCTGCCAACTCTAAATCATGAGTAGCGTAAAGCTCTTTGTGTTTCTTCAACTTCCTTGATGCATAAGCTATCATTCCTCCATTCTGCATTAGCACGGCCCCCAACCCTTGCTTCGAGGAATCCGTGTAGACTGTGAAGTCATTTTCCATATCCGGCAGTCGTAGAATTGGCACACTAGTTAGTAACCTCTTAAGCTCGATGAATGCACTATCACATTCTTCTGTCCATTTATACCTGACCCCCTTGTGCTGCAAAGTGGTGATGGGTTTCGCTATTTTAGAGAATCCTTCCACAAATCTCCGATAATAACCTGCTAGCCCCATGAAGCTTCTCACCTCATGGGCATTTTTCGGCACTGGCCAATCCATAATGGCCTTTACCTTTTCTGGGTCCACAGAGATTCCTTCATTGGAAATGATATGACCTAAATAGTGGATTTCTCTCTGGAAGAAGAAACACTTTGACAACTTCCCATACAATTTGTTCTCTCTAAGGCAGGACAACACCACTCGCAAGTGTTCCTCATGTTCTCTTTCATTCTTGGAATAGATGAGGATGTCATCTAGAAAGACTTGTACAAAATGGTCTAAGTACTTCCGGAATACATCGTTCATGAGGCTCATGAATACTGTTGGCGCATTGGTCAATACGAAAGGTACTACAACAAACTCGTAATGCCCAAACCGAGTTTGAAAGGCAATTTTAGGAATATCACCTTCCTTAATCCTTAACTGGTGATACCCTGATCACAAATCAATCTTTGAGAATACTGCTGCTCCTTTCATCTGATCGAAGAGATCATCTATTCGTGGCATTGGGTACCTATTTTTCACTATAGCACAGTTCAAGTCCCTGTAATCTATACACAGTCGTAAGGAACCATCTTTCTTCTTCACAAAGATCACTAGTGCACCCCAAGGTGAGACACTGGGCCTTATTAGCCCTAAGTCAAGTAGCTCTTTCAACTGCATTTGCAACTCACAAAGTGCTGGCGTTGTCATCCGATACAGAGTCTTGGAAATTGGTTCTAAACCAGGTTTTATCTCAATAGTAAAATCAAGCTCCCTCTCAAGAGGTAACCCTGGTAACTCGTTCGGAAAAACATCTTTAAACTTTGACAATACTGAGTACTGATCTAAGGAGGGTCCTTTCCTTTCATTCACTGCTTCAACGACATAAAGTCAACACCCTTGCCTCATGCACCGTTTAACCTTCATAGTTGAGATAAAGCGTAAAGACACCCGTCTTCGTACACCGTGGATCTCTACTGGTCTTCCTTCATCGTTGAAACAAAGCACCCTTTTTGCAGAACAATCTACCAAAGCTCGATGAGCTTCTAACCAATCCATTCCAATGATTAGGTCATATGTCCCGAGAGCAGTGATGTATACCTTCAACCTGGTAGTACACACTCCCAGGTCTATTATACAATTATCGACGCTAGGTCCTACCGCTTGTTTTTCCCCTGAAGCCATCTCGACTTGTTTAAAGTCATCGTGCTCGTAGGCTGCCAACCCTCTCTTTTTTAATGCAGATGGTGAAATGAAACTATTTGTAGCACCAGAATCAAATAAAATCTTAACATTGATATGATTTAGTGTACCTGATGACTCCACCACCGTGGATTGATGTTCTGCCTGGCGATTATTAACCGCTGCGTAAATCTGGTGGCTGCCACTTGCTCTTCCCATCAGGGCCTTTCCTTCTCTATGCACAAATCCTGATTGTAACTCTGGGTAGTCACGCTAGTAATGGGGTCCTCCACATCCCCAACAGGTAACACAAGATTGAACCTGTACATTGTTCTATCACTATCTCTGGAATGAGTTCCTTCCCCTGGAACCCCTGCCCCTACTAGCTGCTCCCTGAGATGGTCGTGGACCCGCCTGCGTCATTAGTGATGAACGTGATGTTGCACTTTCTGCCATTGAAATCCCTACGGCTACTGTCCTTGGTGTGATTCTATTACCATATGGAGGTGGCCTTGAGCCCCTTCCCCTGGGAAATATCCTAGGGGCCTTCCCCACGAATCCAGGACGATGCGGAAAGGTTGGTCTCGTACTTCCATTCAAGTTCATGTGTTCCTCCGCATAACGCGCATTTTCCACTGCTTCGGCTATTGAAGATTGTTTCCAAATCCGCACCATAGCCCTTATCTTAGGGTTTAACCCATAGAAAAAGCGTTTTGCCTGTCGTTGGTCATTATCCATGTATGAAACATATTTGACCAATTCCATAAACCTGATCTCATATTCTTCTACAGTTCTGTTTCCCTGTACTAGAGCATGAAATGCTCCCACCTGTTGTTCCTCATAGTAAGCTGGTAGATATTTCCTTCGGAACCTCTCCTTGAAAAGTTCCCAAGATACGGTGTCTGGGGTAAGATGCAGTTGCCTTTCCAAGTTGCCCCACCAGTTCAAGGCACTGTCTCTCAACTGAAAAATCGCTATCTTCGCCTTTGAAGTGGATGGATAGTCTCTTAAGGAAAAACACCTTGTCATGCCTTCCAACCATGCTTCTACACGTTCACTGGCACGACCCCTGACAAACTCTGAAAGTTTGATCTTCTGCAGTTCTCTAGTGATGTCTTCGGGTGGAGGTCCCCTAAATCCCTTGACGCTTCTGGATTACCCGTTCTAGATGGTGGGGGCTCCACTTCGATCCCTGCTGGTTGACGCCCCTTTAAAGTCTCATTTATGGCCTCCAAAGAGCGGTATGAGAGCTATTTCAAGTGATGGTGGTGGCGACGTTGGTGGTCCCTGCAACGATGCCCCTCTGCCTCGATTTCCTCGAGTCCTAGCCATCCTGTATAATTTAATCTGCATCAACCAAAGTTGTCAGGGTGAGTTCAATGACATTTCACATTTGCGCAACTTTAACTAGAAAACAGGGTTAGGCGTAAGTGTTTTTTTACTTGTCTATAAACAGACGTTACTCTCTTTAGGGGAGGTGGCTAGGTTAGGGTTAAAGCATCTACGCTTGGTGTCACTGCCTAAGAAAACTACTGACTCCCTCTCCTGATAGCTACGTTAGCATTGCACCATACTCACAAATTCCTCTAGCTTACTTTCCTAGCGTGCATGAAATCCCCTCCCGCTTATCTTGGTCTAAATCCTTATACTTTGTGTTTAAAACTAATTAAGGTGATTTTCAACCTAATGTTGATTAATTATTAAGAACTAATGAATTAATCACATTAGTTTTAAACCTATATATAAACCTAAATTTGTATATATATAATTAAAGCTTAATTAAATTTTATTATTAATTTAAGGCTTAAACTCAATTAAAGCTTAAACCCGATTTATTTTTTTTGGATTTCATTAAATAATTAGAATTTTAAACTAAATAAGTATTTACAATCTAAATTTGATAAATAAAAAAAAATAAAAAAATGTTGAATTAATATATATAAAAAAAATAAAAAAAAAAAAAAAAGGTGCGGACACGCATGAAGTCCACATGCACGCCCTGCTTCCTCCAACGCCTTCCATATCTAAACCTAACCCTACATTTTCCCGTCATTTTTTTGTCCCTGGCTACACGGTCGGCCGCCATGGTCGTTCCCTCTGCATCACCTTCGTGGTTCTCTTGCTGAGTTGGTGCGCAATCAGTTCTTTTGTGGTCTCCTCCCTCATGGCTAGGCTTGGTGCTTATGTGGTGGTCTTGTCTTAGTTGATAACTTGTGTGCTGGTTTATATGTTGTTTTGGTTTTGACTGACCTGTGTTTTGTTTGCAGGGCGCATGGATCTGCAGAGGGAGCTAAGCCCTCGCACCCCCCCCTTTTTTTTTACTCAGCCTTGTGGGTTCGGTCGTGCAGTCCCTTGGTTGTGCAACCATGCCGTCTCGGGTTCCTTCTTGTGTGGCATGGTCTCATGAGCTTGGTGCTTGGTTGCTTCTTGACTGTTTACTTGCTTCGTTGCACCCTGTGTGTTCGGTGTTGGCTATCACTTATGTTCGGTGCTAGCTTGCATATTATTGCTTCGTTAAATGACTTGTGTTGTGTTTGATCTCCCATGTAACCTTGACTTTTTGTTGTATGGCGTTGGGCTTGGTATTTGTGTGGCTTGTTCGACTCGTTGAGGTGAGCAATGCGCTCGAAACCCTAATGACTCTGCCTTGGTGCTTGGCATTCTTGCTCTGTGCCCTTCCTGCGACTTGTTTAATGCGTTGAGCACAGTGGCGACCCCTCGTGGACTCTTCCTCCATGTGAATTGGCATGTGATCTGACTTTGGTCTTCGGCTCATAATTAATGGCTTAGCTCTTGGTTCTATGTTTGAAGATAGGGTTCGATGACTTATAAACCTTTAAAGCCTTTATCATTCATTTTTACTCCTTTCTTCCGTCTGTGTCAATGTGAGCGACACCATTCTCGGCTACCAAGAGGAGGTAATTCTCAAAGGCCATGGGACCGCTGACCTGAATGGTGAAGTTGTGGCTACGCTATGCGGTGTGGTTGAGTAGGTCAATAAGCTCGTTCTTGTTCATACTCTAAGAGCCAGGTCGACATTTTTTTTGTACTCCGATTCTGCTAAGATTACAGTAAGTAATGGGCAGATCTGATGTATACGCTTATTGTATGTTAGGTTGAGTATGTGAAAAATGTGTTGATGGCTTTGATCATCATTGTTGGTGGCTTAATAATTGCATTGATAGGAAGAACCACAAGGGCTTTTTCACACTTATGGTATCTGCTCTTTTCCTGGTATTCATGGTTTGTACGTCTTGGACTTGGGGTTGCAGCTTATTCTGCAGTGGGTGATAGGAATCGTTGTGCTGATCTGTTGTTTCATAAATCAGAGTCGCTTTGATGTGGAGATCATCTCTAAATTGGGCAGTGGTTTCTCATTGGTGTCATTTATTATCGTAGTTGCAACTTGTGAATTATGTCTTTATATTTATCCTGAAACTTATACAGGGTCATCTTGTACAGCAAGATGGATCTGTTTGGCAATCCAATATTTCTGAAACGGTGCCCTTGTTTTGTTAATAAGCATTAGATGTTGGATTTATGAATTCAAATAATTTGTCATGTATTCTGCTTCCAGTTTGGTTATGAAAAATGTTTTACTTCTAAGTGAATAGTGTGATCAGCTCTCAAACGATAGGCATACGCTAAAATTGTCTCTGGTCAGTCATGATAAGTCTTTTTAGTTGTGTACAAGCACGTAAAACTGTTGTTTTGTGGTGTCATTTGGAAGCAATTAGTGTAGCATTAACTTATTTCATTTGTGTAATTCTGAATTGTCTATTTTCATAATTTTTTTTTTTTTACAAGTTTGCAGGTGAAGAGGTGTTGGTTCTAAAGAAAGAAAATTTAGTTGTAGGTAGGCCCTTAAGGCTCTAGTGCTTCAAACTGAAGCTCTGATACCATGTGTAAAGCCCTATTTAACAAAGCCTAATAAAATTCATAATTTAAACATAAAATTTCTTTCAACGTATAAGCAATTTCATTATTTAGCATATAAGCATATTCAACAACATGATGATAACCACCTAACACAGTGTAATCATGAAAATACATACCTCTGACTGATGTTATTTCTTCAATTATGTCGGTCCAAGCTGAAGTTGAAACTCTGATCAAGCTGCTCTGCCCAAATCCTGCCCAAAATCGAATCTTTCCTCCCTGCCAGCTAGGAACATAGCCTATCCGGCTCCCTAGCTCCAGGATTCTGTGAGGATTCCTGGCCCCCTGAGCCCAAAACTCCCAGCAACCGATGCTATGCTGTAACAGTCCACCCAAACTCCAAACCAGAAAAATACAGTCCCTAATCTCCAAAAAAATGCTTCCTTCCCCCCAAAACTCAAAAGGTCCCTCTCCCCAATGCCTCTGCCCCCTCGTATCCTCCTTCCCATTCACCGCCTCCTCCCTTCATTCAATGCCACCCACTTTATCTCTCCATTCAATGCCTTATCCCTCCAGACGTTAAGTTTTCTATTAAATAAATTAAAAATTATTAAACTTTTAATTCGTTACCCAAACATTAAATGAGTTAATTAATTATTTAATTAATCAACATATATTAAACAATAATTAATTAATTAATATTATTAATAAATAATCATTATTTAACTAATATACATTAGGATAGTTAATTATTTAATTAATTATACTTGATAAACCTTAAGCAATTATTTAACTAGGGTTGTTACAATCTTGGAGAACATAAAATCATCTTAAGTTGTGACACAATGTTTCATGAAGGAAGGATAAATCTATTAATTTTATGACAATATATGTGTCAAATCAAAGTTGATTGGGAAATAAAAAAGGGTTGGTTGTCATCATTGAGATCAATGTTTCATTTAAGGAATTTTCTACGATTAGGAAATAAAAAAGG
Source organism: Picea engelmannii (assembly GCA_009831015.1). Taxonomy (NCBI): domain Eukaryota; kingdom Viridiplantae; phylum Streptophyta; class Pinopsida; order Pinales; family Pinaceae; genus Picea; species Picea engelmannii. The sequence continues at coordinate 65,273 of ML791127.1, forward strand.
GTTGGTCGTCATCATTGAGATCAATGTGTCATTTAAGGATTTTTCTACTTCACAAAAGGAGTCATTCCCAAAGTCGGTGTTGTAAAACAATGACACTAATATCAAATAGGAACATGTCAAGCAACTTGGGTTAAGGAAGTAAAAAAGGGCATGATGTGATCTCTAAAGGATGTTTTACTATGGATTTTTTTTATGTTTTGACATTCCCGTAAGAGGCTTTTAGTGTGAAAAGAATTGTTGAGTGAAAGGAAGTGTTAATGGAAGATTACAAGTCTTTAATGGACAAATGCACATAATAGTTGTTAAATTGAAGATAAAATGTAAATCAAGTTTAAATAAAATTTAAAGAAGAAATATAAAAAAAAATAGACCATTTGAAAAGTATAATAATAATCTTGTAGAAAAGGTTTATTCTTTAAAAGAAGGGAACTAGCTACCATGAAACTTTAAGATGATTTCAATTAAGACACTATTATCAATGTTGGCTATCCTCAAATAGGAAATACATTAAATACATTATATGGATGTTATTTTCTTAAATAAGGATCTTGATGAGAAAATCTATACTAGCCAATTACACAAATTCATGGTGCAAGGCCATGAAAACCTCTTATGGCAAAATGTATGGACTAAAATAATCAATGTTATAAGATGTTCAATGCTATAACTATTAAAATGGAATGTTAATATAATAATGTCGATCCCTTCATATACTAGACCATTTGAAAACTAAATATATTTTTGTTGCCCGTTTGCTTAGGATCATGTCCAATTCAGTAAGGATGGTAGTATGTTGATTATCTGGCTGAGGCAAAATTATCATCTTAGTTTGAGATAAAGGATGGGATTTATTACCATTTATAGGCACATGTGTCCACATATAAGGACAAATGGTAAATATTATTGAGTCAAGAAAAAGACGTAAGTGATTTGGGAAAGAATTTTATATGTTATATTGTAAGCTTACCATAATGTTTGTTAACAAGAATATAAAATTATCGAAAGATGGAACCTAAGTTAAAGGATGAAATTGATAGGACCAATCAAGTTCCGTATAAGAGTGTAGTTAGAAGATTGATGTATTCCATGATTCACATGAGGCTCTTTATTGCTTACGTAGTGGCATTGGTGAATATAATTTTATTAAATCTTAGACATGAATATTGGGTTGTAATGAAGTGGTTTCTTTATTTCTTATCACGGTTAAAGGGATTGAGGTTGTATTGTGGTAATCATGTTCAAGATCAATATAATTTGTTGATTGGATTTAGTGATGTTGATTGGGTTGGATCCATTGATATAATGATTTAATGTTCATGTATATAAAAAAAAAAATCAAAATAAATATTAATAGATTTAATGGTAATAAGACATTGATTTGAGATACTTTGAGTATACCTTGAGTGTGATGATTGTGAGAATCATAGGGTAGATGGATTTGATAATTTGTCTCTTCAAACATAAATCATACAATTTGTTAAATTCAAGTGTAACTTTATTTCATCTTCTATTATAGGCGGTGCAAAAGTGAATAGAGGAAATGGAGGAACAATCCATAAAAGTGAAAGCATCGGAAACAAGTAACCTTAACCTTATGTTGAGAATTATGAATTTTTACCAAGGGCCCGCTTGGAGGGTGAAAAAGATAGTAGTGGAGATGATGGTTGTCAACAGTGACAATGATAATGATAACAATGATGATAATTGTCAACAATAGTGACAAGGATAATGATAACAATGATGATGTTGATTATAGAAGTATAAATAATATTATAAAAAAAAGGTAGTAGTTGGGTTGTCACCATAACATTAAAACTAAAGAAAAATAAATAAACCTCGTGATGCAAGTTGTGCATTGGTGCATCTAGATACAAGTTGCACCATGGTGTGGTTAACTAAAAAATAAATACCAAATTGATTTCTCATTTTTACCATCCACCCTTGCTTCCAACACCTTTAGGCACCAATACTCTTTGCCCCTCCATGAGTGCCTCATTTCCCTTGCTTCTAAATTGTTGGATTTCCTGACAATTTTCATCCATGACATTTTATTTCATTTTTGGATTATCCAAAACCCCAAACATCTAGTACTTGGTACTTTATTTACAACCCATTAATTTACATTTTCACGGTTTTAATTTTCCATTTCAGTGATTAATTTATTTTTCTTATTTTTTAAAAATTTGCAACCATTGTGGCCTATAGTTTTTTGGCGGGTAGAAAAACAATGCATTTATAGACTTAACCACTCAAATATGTAGATCCAACAATTTCTCACCGAATTTTGAGTAAAATTATATGGATTATATAACCAGAAAAGAGCCAAAACGAAAATTAAATAGATTATATAACCGAATAAAAACTAAAACATAAAACGTTTAAACCAATTTAAGACACATATTTATTGCATTTGTGCTCATTGGTGCACTACTAGATGTTCTAATTCATTGTGATTGGTGCAACCTATCCAAGTAAGCGTATTGTTTAATGCAATATACATATTCCTTGTGCTAATAGTGTCTAGGTTGGAATAATTGCACAATTATTTTTGTAAAATGTAATGCATTGACATATGTGTTCAGTGCACCGATGTTGGTGACTAGATACATTGGTGTGAGCATGAAGTTTATTAACTTAAGCCACACTTTTATTAATATGATGAAAGAATCGAGGCTAGTGCATTGTCAAAAAAAAACATCGACCGAAGATGGTGTGCTCAAACAAAACATGTGCAATGGAGTCTTTTTACCAAATTTCTAATTCACCAAATTTATAATTCAATATGTTTTTTACATGAATGGTTAGATTTTGTATTAGATAAAATAACATCCAAGTCGTACAATGATGTAATACAAAGAGAAGGAGTAATGAAATAGTCAATAACAAAAAAACTAGATTGTTCTTCCAAAATTTTCTAACAGATCTTATCCTCAAGCGATATAAGCATACTTGGCGAGTATACTACTGTACAAACTGATATAACAAAACCATTATTCTATGGTACATAATAACTATAAAAATATACCCCGGATGGGGTGCCACGCGGTGCAAGATGGGCACGTGGAAACGCGCCAGGAGGGGCCATTTATGGCGGCCAACCGCCCTCATATCCCCGCTAGTTATGAGGGGTCTCACTTCAGTCGGCCTCCATCTATTGACGGGGCCTCTCACGCGCGAGAACAGGACGGCCAGCCAAAGCATTAAGCTCTTGGCTTTAATGGCTGCAGCCACCATTTATGCTCTTATCAACCTTCTCGGAACCCTTAGGATGCATTTGCAGCTCACAGAGCCGAGCAAGAATAGGAGCAAAGGAGAAATCCTGGCTCTTGTCCTCATTTTCATTATGCCGCGAGCTAGAGGAAGACCCCATAGAGGAGCAGGGTGGTACGCGGTCGACTCTAGGCGGAAAAGACACAAATGGTTTGAGCGAGCTTTGGTTCTTGCTAAGAGGAAGAGACGTAGGGAGACCACAGTAGTAGACTCGCCCCCCAGAACTTATGTCGAGGAAATTCTGACTATGGAACTCCCCCATGACTTCTCTGAAAGTCGAATGTTTACGGTTCCAGACAATTGGAACCCCCCGGCATGCATTGAAGCAGAAGCACCACCGCTCCGCCTGCGAGAGGCACACGGTCCCAACGACGCTCCCACTGAGGAATTCGCCACCTGCCTGGTAGAGGAAGAGCTGTCGGAAGGCAACAACAACTCACAGCCACAGAGAACGTAGCATGCACACCAGGAGACAGATGCTAAGCAAAAGTCGCCACCCCCGCCACCACTCCTTCACCCGGAGCACTTGAACTTGATCTTCGAGGTCCGCAACATGGTGGACGACCAAATCTTCAGGGTTGTCCATGTTAACCAACGCTTGGACATGCTGTATACAGCTTACTCCAGTGCCACTCCACGTCGACAATACCCCACCTACGCTCATCTCTATGCCATTCCTCTCAGCAACGGCAAGGCGATGGACGACCGCGAGGACACCGGTGAATAGGTTCTTTTGTTCAGCATTGTCTCCAACTCTCTCTCTTTTTGATGTTTATCAGAGTTGTATCTCTTCTAGTTAATAGCCTTGTTAGCGTTAGCATAGGCCTTACTAAACTGTTGTTGAAACTGGGCATGCACCCCGGTTTCCTTCGGGCAGGGTGGCGAAACGAGTTTTTGAATTTTCATGCTATTTTGGACAGGCCAACTATCTCGGTTTCCTTCACAGGCGAGACAGCTAGCACCTACATGTCATGGTGTATTTTTGAAGTTTTAATATAACAGGATTTTCTTTTTACTTAAAAAAAAAAATAACTATAAAAATATAGAAGAGAAACTAAAGATTCTACCCATTTGAGCTAACTGGAGACTTCATTTCTATGTCCTCTATGCTTTTACAAGCACCTTCATGTTCCACAAGATTGATAGCTTATATAGAATCATCTATATCCAAGTTTGTGACATGTTGCACAAGTTTTTCTTTGTTAGGTGGTTGAGAGAAACCACAAGCCAATGTGTCTTTAGTTGAAGCAACATTTGAAGGGGAGAGGAAATGAGATACATCTAGAGGGAGATGAACTTAAATCACAAGTTTATTAACCATAGGTTTCAACTCTCCTAGGTAAGAATCTAGTTCGAGAAATTATCGATGTGAGAAGAGCATGAAGGTAGAGAATTCATTCTTTGCTTCCTTTCAGGGTGAATCCATGAATATGCATCCCATTTTTAAGTCAAAAGTGGCAATGCAAATTTATTATTTTACATATTTTTTAAATTGAATCCCTCGAAACTCATATAAGTGTTGTGAATTTTGACATGTAGTAAAATACAATTTGTAGGGAATTGCATTGTCTTTCTAAGGATATTTTTTTCAAAAAATATTAAGGACATTTAATGTGTCAAATATGCATTTAATTGAGTGCGTGTCCTTCGTATTTCCGTAAAAGTTAAAAAATGACTTTTCTTCGGAACAACTATCTCAGTGTTTAATGTATAATTTTCAAAAACAAATGATACTAGAATGATTTACACGGAAGATAGTGCATATTTTTTTTTTCCGGAAAAAATATGTTTTATTATCTTTTGAAGCCAACAAATTAATATTTGAATCACATTTTAGACACCTTTGTGGTCCCAATTTCTTTTCACCTGTTTATGTAAAATTAAAAATCAGAAATACCCTTTTGAAGAGGAAACGTCCATGGAGTGCACAAATATTTTTTATAATTTTTAGGTTATGTATTTTTAAGGTACATATTTTTACTGGGTCCTTCACTACTTGGGAGGAAAAAAAAGTTTGTATAAGTTTGAGAAAAAATAGATAAATAATATTGTATGAAATAAAAAAAAAAAGAGAAAACTATACGTAATTGGATATAGAATTTAATGAGGTATCTACATGTACCAAGTCGGCCCACTTCCATGAAAGAGATGAAGGGATTTCACCTACTGGAAGTTGCAACTCCATGAAAACCTACAAAAATGGGAAACAATTCTTCATTTTCAAGCCCTGGATCGAGGTCTAATCTTCTATCAAGGGTTTTAAAATACCTTAGTCAAGGGATTTAAAATCTCTCGATCAAGGTATTTTAAAACCCAACGTTTTTTGGTTTAAATGGCTTGATTGATATTTTACCTCGATCCAAGTTTTAAACCCTTAAACAAGGGCTTAAAATCTCCATCGAGGTAAAACCTTGATCAAGGGTTTGCATAGGCCATTTTTGTGTGCATGACTTGCCAAAAAATGGAACCTAGATTCATGGATTCACCCTTAATTCTAACAACCGAGACATAGTTTACATGGCACAATCATCTCAACTTTGTATCGGTCCTTAACTTCTAACCCAACTCCTCTTGCGAGTGTTTCCACAAAACGTTTGAATTATTCACATTAAATTGAGTCTTAGTGACCTCATTCTCACATCTTTGGAGGCCACACTGAACCTCCCAAAGATCACACATAATACAAAAATGATGTTAACAATGATAATGACCCATTTTGATAGTGAGAGAGTGCCAATCCAAAATAAAACAAAGGTTGGCTCAGTCCACCCCACTCTCAATCTGTTCTACTACATTTGAAAATCTAAATATGGGACCAGGGTATAGCACACAAAAGGCCTTCCAGAGCTTGTTCCATTTTAAAGCCACATGCATTCACTATTAGGGCAGTGACTCCATTTAATTGCTCACACACCATTGTTGATATGACATAAGGTGGTGTGCATCAATTCCAAGGTGCATGATTGAACCCTTGTTTTGTGAACAATTCATAACCTTAAATGCAAAATATTTCATGGGAGGGGTGCATAGGCCAACACCCCTAATTGATTTTTATCAACCCTTTCCCTATGTTTTCTCCCAAATTGGCTTGTGCATTTGTCATTCCATTATGCAATCTTAGGACATGAAACACATATATTTTTGCAAAGGAAAGGCTCAGGGAGATGATCCTTTGCATCAAGCAAGATAACTTGATATTTTGCAAAGGAGTCATTCTGGAAAAGGATCGTAGGATAATGGCAGCGTCACCAATCATTAATACTTGGGCCATTTCATTCTCCTTGAGCAATGTGAGACATTGAAAATATGTGAGAGCCTCTCTTTGTTAATGGGGTTGCCCCTAGTCCTTTAATTAAGCTTGAAATATAGTCTCCTCCTAATTGTTATCCTTGGGTTTCCTTTAGACGCTCCTTCAAAGAACAATAGATTGTTGTCCTTGGGTTTCCTTTAGACGCTCCATGAGTCAATCTGGAAAATGATCAAATGATAATGCCAGAGTCACCAATCATTAATACTTGGGACATTTCATTCTCCTTGAGCAATGTGAGACATTGAAAATCTGTGAGAGCCTCTCTCTATTAATGGGGGTTGTCCCTAGTCCTTTAATTAAGCTTGAAAATTAGCCTCCTCGTAATTGTTGTCCTTGGGTTTCCTTTAGACACTCCATCAAAAAACAATAGATTGTTGTCCTTAGGTTTCCTTTAGACGCTCCATTAAAGAATAATAAGTATTGGTTTCTGTTAGCTTTCTAACTTTGGAATTCATCATCATTCAAAAAAAGTTGTTACTTATGAGATTAGGTTAGATTTCTAAGCTAAAGTTGGAAGATTGAGAGAGTTTTTTAATCAATTCTTTTATCCAATTCAATTCCGCAATTTCATAATTTACTACTTAGACTTTGCCTAACATGTTAGTTTGGATCATCTCTTATAGGATCCCTTGAGCTTGGAGAGCTACTCCTCATGGGATGGAGAAGTCTTGTCAAAAAAAATGGAGCGATTACGTTGGCGGTTTGTTTTCGCTGGCTCTATTGATACTTGATATGGTGGGCATTGATTCGGGTTGAGAATGCTTCCTGGTTGATGATTTTTAAAACTACATTGGATTCAACATATGCTGATTTGTAGTTTGACACATGGACTTTGTAGTTTAACACGTGTACTATTTACTTCACCTTTTTTGAAAAGTTTTAAAAAAAATTATACAATTTATTTTTAAAATTACAAATTGTATTATAAAAAACTGTGAAAATCTATATATTTTAAATCAAATTGAATTTAAGTTTTGTTCAACCTTTTTTATAAAATTAATTCACAAATCAATTTATAATATTTTTTTTATAAAATTGGTTAATAAATCAATTCATAATGTGTATTATGATGAGAGCAAATTTATATAAACCCGTAAATGAGGAGACAATAAATAAATATGACAACGACAAGTTAACCGTCTGAATTTTCTAACAAATAGCTACCCAAGAATAAATATCAAAAAAATGGATGTTTCTATTATATTTCATACTACTGAGAGTATATTATTTTTAGAATTGGGTCAGTGACAAATTTTGATAACTCCATAGATTACTATAGATTATATTTCATACTACTGAGGGTATATTATTTTCAGAATTGGGGCAGTGATAAATTTCATAACTCCACAGATTACTAATAGTCCTCACAAAAGTAAATAAAATAAATAATGAGCAGAAACTCGTTTTATACATAACTCGAGAGATTACTATAGTCTTCATAAAATAGATTAGCAGGAAAGCATTTTTTCTTTTTATGTTAGGATTATTTTTTGTGGTAGTTTAAACGTTTTAAGTTTTGGTTTGTATATTTGAGTGGTTAGTTTGTATAATTTAAGTGTTTTGAGGTTTTTCAGCACATTAAATCCATTTATACATTCAAAAATGCAATTTAAACAATAAAAAATTGTGATTTCGTCTAAATTCATGTATTCAGATTCTACATTTAAAAAATGTCATTTTTTCTTCTTTGCAAACCAACACTTTTCTTCTTTAATTTTTAGTTGTTACACTCTTTCTCTTAACACTGTTCCCAAAGTTGCAAGTTATATATATATATATATACATTAAAAATTGTCTTCATTAGGGAAAGACTTCATGAGGGTGTGATTTGCACCTTCTCCCTTTGGCCTTCGAGGTAGTGAGCCGTGAGCAGCAGAAAAGTCCTAAAGGAAGCTATATTTTGTGATGTTTCCCACGATTCAGTAATTAGCTCCATTCATTTCTTGATATTCTTCTCTACATAGCCTCTACAAGATATCAGGAGGCTGGAGGATCCTTTTAACTTGGTTGCAGGGGTGGCAGGCACGGTTTTTCCTAAAGGACTGGCAAACAATGGGGTAGGAATCAAAGCCTCCAATTCCTTGATTCGGTCGTTCAGTTTGGCATTCTCCACTTCAATTCCTCCAATGGAATCATCAAGAGCATTTGCAGTTGCTCGGTGAAATCGAGAGATTTGAGACGGTTGCATTTTCCTAAGGTTAATCTCTGAACGCAATTTCCCTTTATTATTTTTTACATCTCTCTTTTCAATAATTAAATTTTTAGATTGGCTGTCAAAAACAATGCTTTGGAATACGAAGGATTCATCTTCGTAAAAAATATCAGTGTCAGCTATTTCAATTGTCGAACTATGGTGCATCGCGTCCACGGTCTGATCAACTTTGCGGAACACGTCATCCACAGTAGTTTCAAGTTGCATGTTCTCATTTTCAGTTTCAGGCTCTTCTGCCTTCCCTACAATGTTTTTTCTCTTCTTTGTCACGAGAAGCTTGTGAGAACTATCAATTTTTCCGCGAGGAGGGTTCTTATCTCCTCCTCCGTTTGAATATTTCTGGGTTGCTTCTTACTGGGATGGGTCGTTGAAGCGATGCTCTGTGATGTCGTGCTCTTGGGAGTGTTGGCCGGGGACTTGACACTCTTCTCATTGGAGCCTTTTCCCTATTGTCTGTACAATCCAGTTGTGCTTTGCAATGTCTCTACGTTGGCATCGTCAGGAGCAAGAGTGTTGTTGTCACTTTCTCTATCTTCGGTCAGGCGTGTATGGATAAAAGAGTTGCTAAAGCCAACTACTAGTAAATGTTCTCTAAAAATCCCATCAGGGTCGAACCCTCTTAGCCTTTCAACATATTCTAGGTTCAAGTTCTTGAAATGGCCTGCGAATTCATCAATCTTGTTGACATTTCTGAACACGAAGTCCCCGACTTTCCAAGGCAGAGGAATGAACTATTGTTTTCTCTTGCCATGGAAAAAATGCAACTAGTAGTTGTATTGCCTTGCTATTTCTATAACAAACATCTTGTCCGTGATGTGACATGGAAGGAAAGCAAGATTTTCCTTGGAACCAAAGATCATTATTACACTGTAATTTTCCTTTTGTTCAAGTGTCCCCTTCCTGTGCAAAAACTTGGTTGCCTGGCCAGACATCCGAGGAGCATCCTTTCCTAACAATAAATCTTTGAAGACAGAGACAAAGTCATTAAAAACCTCATAAAAACAATGGGAGGCCTTGTGCCTCCACAAGGCCTAGTACCAGAATGCTACTGGGTCGAATTCATAGTTTATCTTCTTGGGCAAAGACAATTTTGGAAACATACAACAATGTGCTATCGCAGAAATCAAGTAGGATGAAATATAAAAATTATTCTCTTCTTTGAATCGTGACAATTGGGAAGAGATTTCAATGGAAATTAGCTTCCCCCAATAAAAAATGGATTGTTCCTTGACTGTGAAATACAAAATATAAAGAACTGTGCAGGAAATGCTGGTCGTGGATTCATGTCCCGTTATTCTTGTAAACAACCAAGAAATTTCCCGGAATGAATTTCTAAAGGAACTGACCTGCAACTTTGTGATACTTTCAAGAACTGTTGTCGGGTCTTTGAGGAACTCGGGTAAGAAGTCCAACCCGTTGTCATGTTTTTCTAAGAACTGCTTGCAGTCTTGTCCTCTGAAGGTCAATGTTGGCTCCGATAATCTTAACATCTTGTGGAAGACCTGAGGTGACAAAGAAACAAGAGAATGGTCGCGTAGTGGAATTATTGTGTTTCATTTTGCAAGCAATTTGGTGCGAACTTCGAAGAAGATGTGCCACATTGACATTGTGTGAATGGTGGTCCTAGGGGAGCAATGTCTACCACTATATAATAATAATAATAATAATTATAATAATAATCTATTTTTAAGGTCACGGCCAAGCCACACACCAAATTTGTTTTTAACTTTATAAATTTCAATTATAAAGATTTTTTTTTTAATAAAACTGGTAAGTCACGCCACTATGACACACTACATATTATATTGTGGTTGCAATGCAATGGAATGATCTGTCTTGTATATCCTACGTGGCAACAAGCAGCCTCAGCTCGCCTTGATAATTGACTCTTAAAGGCTGCAATGCAATTACATGTCTTTGTTTACCCTACGTGGCAAAAAACAGCCTCAACGGACCTTGATAATTATGGCTGATCAAGATCAAACTATGGTTATATTTTGAAGGTATATTCCATGACCATAGTTTATCTTTTTGTGGTTCGCCTTCCCAAGGTTTACATGGAGGGGCATAGAATAACACGAGCCACAAGAATTAGTGTGATGGAAACTGTGCTCTTCACGTGTTTGTGGACGTATATGTATTAGGTATGTGTTTGAAATATGGATATGTTAGTGCCATGTGGGTATACACAATTAGTTCCGTGTGGTGTACACAAACATAAGAGTAAGAAATATACATAGGTTAGTTCCGTGTGGTACACACAAAGAACCTTCATTGTATTGATTATGTGAGATTATTACATGGAGACATGGTTGGGAAGGTTTATTCAGTTTTCTATATAGAATTACATGGTTATGAATTTGTGGGTATTATATGAATAATAAAATTGATATATGCAAAGTGAGTATGATAAGTTTGTTTGGTCGTTTTCTCCTCTTCTCTGAGATGTATTGTGTGAGTGTATGTGTATGAATAGATTTTATGACTATAATTTTTTATTTTTATTTATTTATTTATTTAATTTTTTTATTTTTTTTTGGGGTATGTTTAAAGTTTTTGTAATTATATATGAATGTTTTTTTCATTGCAATAATGGTGAGTGTTTTTTTCATTGTAATAATTATGGTGAGTGTTTTTTTCATTGCAATAATGAATGTTTTTTTGTGTGCAAGCATTCAATTTATGTTACAAGCTTATAATATATATTTGACATGAAAAATAATTGATTCAAGAATAATGAGCTCAAGGGTTCACCTCAGTGAAATAGGTACTCACTGAGTTGGCGACAGGATAACAACCTTTATAACCAATGATTTTTGGGTATCTTGGTAGTTTCCCCATTACGACTAAATACTTGATAAAGGACTGACAAGATAGAGTGGATAGAAAATAATTTCCTAGCACTCAACCTCTTTCAACCTCTTTGGTCAAATGGATAATATACCCAGGTTCTTTGGAAAAATGGGTAGAATTCCCAAGCCATCCCATGGCACCCACTTGATTCCTAAAGCCAAACAAGACCTCCTTACCCACTTTTTCACTTGGCATATTCATTGTACTAGAATGTGAATAATATTCAAATTTGGATTGGATTATGGATTGGGGTTTAGAATTATCTTCTTTCGTCATTGTTGCTTCATTCAAGTGCTCTCTAAAATTGTTGAACTCAAGATAAAATCGCTCAACCTTGACCAATTTATCAAAATTCCCCTAAGAATTCTAGCCTTTCCCATCATTGGAAATGGATTCAATGTCTTCCATGGTCTACCTATGATGAATACTAAAGTAGGGCTTGTTCTTCTTCTACCATCCCTAGAGCCACCAACAGTCTAGTATCTCTAACATTTGTTTCAATAATTTCGAGGTTAGTTCACATTATAGTTATTGAAATGTTGAGCTTAACCCAATTGCATTTCAAGTCATCGAAAAGTCTGATAAAAAAGTCAACCGTTAAATTTATGACTAGACACTCTAATGACCCAAATCTACAATCGAGTTAAGAATGGCCATATTGAAATAACACATAATAAAACAATGTGTACATATTCTTTAAGATGTAAAACAAAAATTCCACCATTAAGTCATTACTTTATAATTACCTTAAGATCATATATTATCTATGCAAGATCTTCATTGGAATAAATATCATTGTGTGGAGGAGGACTAATAAGCCCCACGCTAGAAGTTCAATTTCTTGTAACAAAAATATCATCAATGACTTTGTAGAATGGAATTTCACCACCCTCGTTAGGATTTTCTCCCTATAGAGGAACAATTAGAATAAATGATGATAGAAAATATCCAGTCTAATGTAGGAAGCAACCTTCACACACATGCCTACAAGTCTACCACGCACAAAACATAACAAGTCTAACAACATGTCTTGAAAATAAGTGCAATTGATTATGCTAGTTCAAAATATCTTCTCTCCCCAAATGCAACCAATATCACCAATAAATTACCTTTTGTAGACTCCTTGAAAACAAAATTCCATACATGAGCCATCTTAATCTAAAGTTCATATGTATTAGTCCCATAATGGCTAGAAACACCATATCACCCACTTGCAACAAGGGATCAAATTTGAACCCATCCCAACCCTTCTAAAGGTTTCTAACTTGTCAGAGAAGGATTTGTCCAAATTTTCTTTTAAAAACAATTTAAAAATTAAATTTTACATGTTCATTGAAAAGTGTATAATTAATTATAATCTTTCAAAACAAGAAAAACCTTTTAAATATCCCGTCAAAATTAATTTTAAGATCCACCAAAAAATCTACCAAATCTGGGATTTAACATCGTCTGGACGATTTCAAAATTTATCTAGATTCGAGGACTAAGAACTAATCCAAAATTAATGGCAATGGGCATAATTACATGGTGACTCAACAATTCATTATATCCATATGGTTCTATAATCGATATCATAATCTTACAGTATGTTTTCTGCCAACCACCTCAACTTTTAAAGAAGCTAGTTCAAATCTCTCGATAAGCATTAATAATTACTTGAAAGCGACGGTGAAGTGTCCTCGGCCCCTGTCCAATCATTGTTAAGGAGTGTTGAGCAGGTAAACACAAAATGTTTAATGCTCTGTGAAAACTTATATTAATGCGATTAATCTTTGCAAACAAAGTATCTACTAGTCGTGGAAGTTGTATAATCTATAACATAAAAGATGACCTGACTATGTTGTCCAAGGAAATCAAATTACAAGAGTTTTTGACATTTGAAAACTCAAGGCGATTTTATAGATTTGTATGTAAAAATAATGTGAAATGTGGTGTCAGGTTGTTTGTGTTGATGATGATTAAGTCCACGTGTTTGTAATTATAGATTATAGAAGAAGTCGAGTTCTGTTTGTGGTGGCGATGGAGTTCCACATTATCTATACCTTATTAGACCCATATTAAATCAAACATAATGTGAAACAAAACCACTTAGATTCCAAATTTTGGAAACTGCCACGCTCAATGACAACCATGTTAACTTCAAGTATACTTGAAAATGAAAATAACACCATTGTCAATTTTCAAATAGGCCCATTTGGAAGTTTTGTCTTTACTGCTTATTTAATGCAGTCTCATAACTCATAGTTGTCTTAGCTAGAAACTTTAAAAATGGAGCCAATCAATCAATTTGGTGGTGGTGGTTTTAAGTTTATTTATTTAGATCACTTCAAGTGGATGATGATAGACTGGCAGTTAGAATCATATTTCTTGGCAAGTTGGCAGCATAGTGAAAAGGATTATGTGTACTTTGCAATCTCAGCTCCCGCCAAGCCGCACACGCTCCTTTAATTCTATTTAATCTTTATTTCTCCAATATTTTTTGCATAATTGAACTTACTAGAGAACTTTTGGCAATGGGCATCAATGCAAGAAATCGAAACTTGTGCGCACCATCTTCCTGTCAAGGTAATGCTTTTGAATTTTGAGTGTACTTCTTCTCAATCATTTTTAGCTTCCCACACTCTTTCACTCTTCCATATGTTTTACTTGGTAATTCTTTCATGATATTGTGATGAATCTCATGTTATTAATTCCATCACTTACTTATCACAACATTGTGGAAGACCGAGGTTGAGATTTGGATACTTTTCAGTGTTTCAAGCACATGCTAATTGTTTTTTCCATCTAGAAGTAGTTGTGCAAACTCGAGATTATACCTTCTCTTGTTAAATTCAAGGTTATTTTTCTTGTTTATTGTAATTTGTGAGTAAAAGCCTAAGATTATCTATATTAGGCTAGTGCTTTGGAACATTGGTTTATTTGATTCTACAACAAATTTGTTTATGTATTCATTTTTCAAATATTTTGAATACCATCTTTAGAAATATGAAGATTTTCTTTCTTTTAATACCTCCATGCAATGCTTATAAATTGTAATGATGTGATCTAAAACAAGATTTTAATACCTCTGTGCAATAAATTGTAATGATGCGACTTAAAACGAGATTTTTTTTGGCCTTCCTTTCTAAGATTACACTAGTTTTTCTTTTCAAACCCAATAATAATTTGTAATCATCATTCCTTGGGAAGCGTGGAAGGGGAATTTATATCAAGTTTAAAATATCAAATAAAAAACTACCATAGAATTGACAGGTTTACTTACGGCATGTTTACTTAATGTATACTTGTCAATTGAAGTATAATTTTTTTTTTTTTTTTTAACTTTTCATCCTTGTAGAGTTGGATGATTATATGCCCTTCCAATTGAAATTAAGACTAGTCCTTAAAATTTGATCATTGCTTGCAACTTGTTTGATTTCACTTCTTTTAGGATTCACAAATCCATGAGGGAGTGGTCCTAAGCATGATGGTTTCTCTCCTCCTTTACTTGAGGCACATAAACTAAGGGAAAATATAATGCTAATACCACTAGTGCATGAAAGAAATGAGTCTAAGGTATCTCTCAATATCTTGTTTTCATAAGTAGGAGCATATGTAGGATTACTGATTCTTATTGATTGTTACACATTTTTTGTCTATTATAATCTCTATGTTTCATTTATGTTGTTCCAAAATATAGAAGAAAATGCAAACCTCTATTGGATTTTCCTCCAATTTTATTCATGACGATGGCCAGAGTTATATGAGCTTCTAGTGAAATTGAACCATAACTCATAACATATGTGAATAATTTCTTCACAATCTCACTAGCAGGTTCAACTTCCTCCAAAGAAATCTTCCTATCTAGTACTTCCTTAAATATCGACATGCCTCACAAATTGTAGTGTTTGTTTAAATCTTAAATTATTTTAGAATATTTCTTATAGCAACATTGTTTGTGTGGGCTACCTCCTGCATCTTTGCAATGGCTAGTGGGTCGATCATTTTCTACTTTGAACATGAGATGACAATATGAAGGTAGTAAGGGGCGAGAAGAAGAATGGCATTCCTTGACTAGATAAATATTATGTGTGACTTAAGTGATAGATAGATGTTGTGACATGTTGGAGGATGCATATGAGAAAGGGATGAGATACGTGGTGTAGGCAGAGCATTTAATGAATGTGCAAGAGGCTGTGTGAGATGCAATATTGTTTTAAAATGACAAGGTGTTTCTCATAATAATATGGTGAAGGCATACATGCCTAAAATCTTAAGTTAACTTGAGACAAATACCCTAAGTTAATATGTTTTATAGATTTTGAAACAACACAATAATACCTTTTTAGAATATTTTACAATTAGCAATATATATTTATTTGTCATTTTAATATTCCAAATTAATATATTGTTTTTTTTTTGTTTGTTAATTTGTGCGGGACCTGTTGGCTGCGTGATTAACCCGTGGCTTGAGAAACCGCGACTCAGGGGCATCTAAGCCGTCAAAATCACCCGGGGATCGCACCCAGCCTGAGCCACACCAACCCTTAACATGGTTGGATTTTTTGTCCCCGCAGGTTTCGAACCGATGACTTTAACATCATAGAGTGACTTAACAACACACTCCATCACCAACTGTCCTACACCTCGGGGAAAAATTAATATAGTGTTTACAATGAACTTTATATAT
>ML791127.1:81636-96275 GCA_009831015.1 Picea engelmannii
TATATAATTTTAAGACTCCCCCCAAAAAAATTACCAATTCAATATTTCAAAATTATTTCTCATGATCACTAAATTTATTCCGTGACAAACACACGTACTTTTGTATTTTTCTTGATTGCTTCCTCAACAACATGTTATCAAAGTTAACAAGCTCCCCATAAAATATGATAATAATGAGATTACAATATATTACATTGACCTCATAACTCTATGCATACAACTTTTACCATAAAAAGCAACTCAACTTGTTTTTCAATTTTTCTTTCAAAGACAGAAACATCATATTATAACTCACATGTTCTCATCATATCATTCGTGCCTCAAAGTCATATGACAACTAACCTTAGGCATCTTCATGAAATAAAAAAAACAAATTTCGTTTTACAAGGTTTGGTTATTGAAAAGACCAAATTCAAACTCATAATGCAATTATGAAAATTAAATGGAAACATAATGCAATTATTAGAACTTTACTACCAATTCATATTCGTTTGTATGTCTTGTTTTATTTTATATATAGGTTCTTCAACTGATTTTTATAACATCTAATGTGTATTTGAAAATATGTTACTCATATAATAAACAATGAATGAATGAAAAAAATGGATACTATAAAAGGCCTTTCACAATCTAAATTATAACATTTTTTTCAAACAACTCTAAATCAATTGAATTTTGTAACTTGATACCATATCTCCATCAACTAAAATCCTAACACAATTCAAAGTAATGAAATCACTTTGTTTCTCCCTGTAATATCCAAAATCTATATGGCATCGATATCATCTTCTCTATTTGTTTTGGTAAATTTAATAATAAACCAAAATTCAATATCCAAAATAATTCCAGTAAGGAAGTCTAGTTTACAAACACAACGACCCCTAATAGAAATCAATACAACGGAGATAGGTATACCAATGATATGATGAAAATAAAATGGAAGCACAAAAAACCCAAGTCACTTATTGAAATAAAATGGAAGCACAAAAAACCCAAGTCACTTATTGAAAAACAATATACTTGAGATATCCAAAGTCAAACAAAAAAACATCAATATGATACATTCAATTACATTTACATTTGTATTCATTCACTCTTGCTCGCATAGGAATAAATATTAAAAAATAAAACTGATTTGTACTTAAAAAAATTGTTGTTTTAGATTAAGATACGAACTAAACAAGAACTAGCTACTTTGCAACTATTTCCTTATTTATTTAAACATACTTAATCTTACTAAAATTGATTTTATAATATCTCAATTCAACATAATTCCACTGTCTACTTTGAAAGGTCTCTTATACAAATTCCACCTTTCTTATTCTTTGCATCCAACGCCAAATTAATGTCTTCTACTAAATTCTATTTTCTAAAGGAATTTGGTTTGATGAGGACATGGGATGCCCAATATACTTTATTCTCCATCGACTTATTTAAGGCATAAATGGTCATCACTTGAAGCTTTAGCCCAATTCTAATGACCAAAATCTAAGGGTTTTATGCATACATAACCAAAGAAATAATTTGTATGTCCTATATCATGGTTAAGCCCTTAGAGAAATCTTTAGGATTTACATTTACCATTAAACTATTTTTCCAAATAATTTTTTTATAAAAAAAAAATCTTAACTTTCTAACAAGACTAGGCATGACTTTTCAAATCGAATTAATGGCCTAAGACTAATTTACAGGTATTTACCCCTTAAGACTAGTTTACTTCTATTTACCCCTTATACCTATGTTTTCATACTTACCAAGATTGGGTTTATGGTTCATATCATGCAAGTTGACTAGGGTTGCACGTGCCCATAGCATCTTGTTCATGGTAGATTCCTCTTCTCAAACTTTTCTTTTTTTACTTCTTACATTTAGAATGATAATTTATGATGAAAGCTCAAGTGCTTGCATTTCTTATTAGTCCTTTTCCCTCGGGTTGAGGGACTATTAGTAATTGTTTTTCAAGTCGTTGCATGTGAACCAACACAAATTAACCATCTTAACTAAAGTTTTGAGGACTCCATACAATTTTGCAACTCACATTTCATTTTTACCCCATCTTTTTAGTTTGAGGTCTTATTTGGCCTCATATCAAGGCAAAAATTAGGATAAATTTCACAGGATTGAGAGTGATGCATCGTTAAATGAAGTAATGCAGATTAATGCTAGACATCATGTCTAGCATTACTTGGTAACATTAAATGTTTATGTATAGATCTCCAATTTAGTCCATGAACAAACGAGCCCCTTGCTAGAGTTTCCACCTACTTGCCATGCAATGCACTTTCCTTTGCCTGCTACCACTTGTATCTTCTATGTCCTTCTACCACCTGTATCCACCATGTCCTCTTGGTGGAAGAGGACATTGAAGCCTCCTTACAAAAGCTCATTTTTTTATGACTGACCCGACTCCTTCACCACCTCAACTCAGATTATCCTGCTCCTTCACCCACCTCAACTCAATTAGTTTCAATCTGGTCCCATCTTTGCATAGCCCGCCCAAGAGGAGGATATCTACTACGATATGTTTAGAAAGTTGCAATTTCCAGAAAAAAAGAGAATATTAATATCTTATGAAGAAGACTATTTATATTTCCTTTTTTAAGATTGTGTTTGGATCATATATGAAGTAATTTGTTTCACGATGGAGGTTTCATTTTTTTTATTCTGCACTTTTAATCGAAACACTAACTCTATACCAATGTTGAAAATTTTGTAGGTCTTAGGGCTTGACCTCATCATTTTCTACTAGAGCAGTCTTGCCAAAGATGTCTAATAGGAGACTAAGGCTACCAAGCGAAGGTACTAGAAGAGTTCAAATATAGAGATAGGAGAAGGGTTCAAAGATGCTTGCAGCAACGTTGGCTTCATAAAAAAATTCAAAATCTTGTTAACATTTTACTCTGGTTTCTCTTCTCTATAAAAATAAATGGCATAATGCATATAAATTCTGAGAGCCTAACACTAAGATTTGAAACTAATGTTAATTCGGTTTTACTATTACTTTTTTTTATTGATAATGGAAAAAACAAAACAAAAAAATATCTTCTTTAACAAACAATACCAATTGGATTCATGTTTCTTACCTCCCTTATCAACACAGATCGAATTCCTGTGATGAATCAACGTCTTGTGTACTCTAAAATGCATGTGCCCAGAGTTGTTATCGGACATGACTAGAAATCATGTGGGATTTTCCTGTGCAAGTTTGAATCCTATCATCCACGACTCCTTTATACTGTAGGTTTTTTTTTTTCTTTTCAAAATTTAGCTGTTTAAAGTAACATCCTACTCTCTTATTATTGTATTGTCTACAAAACATTTATACAATTGCAATAGACGATGTTGTGTGCAAAAATTTATACAATTGCATATGGGAATCAAACCCATATCGTTCTAGTGTAAAGAGACATACATCGTCAAAGTAAAAATGAAACAGGGCCCATCAAAATTTAGTCATTTAAATTAGCATCCTACTCGCTTATTATTCTATTGCCTGCAAAAAATTTATACAATTGCAATAGACGATATTGTCTGCAAAACATTTATGCAATTGCAACATATGGGAATCGAACCTGGTTACCGTGGCAGTGTACAGAGACAACCCTTACCTCATGAACAAACTTTCACTGGGGTGAAATTTCTCATGAATATCCTCTTTCCATCCCAACTACGTTCACCTGCATACGAATGTCTCATTCTCCTTCATATGTTCAAAAAGTTTTTCGATGTGAAAAAATACCCTCAAGTTATTGAAATGTTGCGAGCAGAATCCCACAAGCTAGCTACTACCCCAGGGCTATATGTGATGGCAATTACAGATCTAGGCTAAGGAAAGACCCTGCATGCTTTAAGAATTTGCATGCTCAATGACTGCAACGCTGGGTTAAGGAAAGACCCTACATGATCTAAAAGAACCTGCGTGATTCCAACAAAAATGGATGAGGAAAATTCTCTCCATTGATACACCAAGGATAGAACCACTCTTTCCTTTCTTCGACATATCATCCAGATTTGATAGCTTCCCCAATAATCAAACTCTAGTTGTCCTTCAGATCAAAATTAATCCTCACAAAAGTATGGCACACTCGGTTCTTTGCATGGTTGTCCATATGTCATTTTGACACTAACACGTGGACTATGGTTATCTGAAATTCGTTGATTACAAAAGTCAATGCACACTTAAAATTTTTATATACAACCTTAATCAACATTATTTATTTCGAGTGGTACGAATTATTCAAAATCATAATAAGCAAAATTAAAATTATGAAATAAATTGTATATTATTTATTTATTATAATTTCAAATTATTTATATCCATCATTTCATTGTTTCAACGAATTTAAATAATCTATATTCAAATTATTCATACCATTCATTAAATTTGAGAAATCCATACTCAAATAATCAAAATTCAATAATCTAATATTTCAAATTATTCATACCAATTATCTCATTATTCCATGAAATTTGAGCAATCCATACTCAAATAATCAAAATGGAATAATTCATAAGCAAATCATCTAATTTCTAAGTGAATAATGTTTACCGACCTTTTTAAAAGCTTAACAAAACCATAAAACATTACAATTAGTGTGAAGATGGTATGCAACTTTTATATGAGAGTCGAAAATATAGTGACGAAGTCATTGTGCTTGCCTTCCACATTACATTGGCTCATTATAGAGACACAAAGTTGTTATAATACATTGATTTCATTGTTGCGTGTGGAAATTAAACTATTGCACATTATGATTTTTTTTTTTTTGTGATTGGCAGAATCAACAACTAGTCGGGCACGTACCCATATGACACGTGATCGTGTTATCGAATTGCTACCACTATAACTTCTAGACATTCTTAGCATCCCCTCACATAGCACACAAGATAAGTCGAGAGTTTCGAACTAGTGATTTCACATAACAGAGTGCATTAAAATTACACTCCATCGCCAACTATTCTACACCTCGGAGGCGTTGCACATTATAATTGTTACTACACTTGTATCTTATATATTCTTTTAAAAGTCTTAAAACTTAAACCTTCACTATCACCTGATAATTGTTGCTACACTTATATCTTATATATTCTTTTGAAAGTCATAAAACTCATGCATTCACTATAACCTAATATATTAACTTGTAAACAATGTATATTTTAAAAATGTTCTTTTAAAATTATTCATAATTTACAATGATGATAAATAATATATTTGATAATAATAAATGTATTTTAACACTCTTTGTTTTGTTTTTCTCATGATTGTTGTAGATCAGAACCACAACTAATACCTAAAGATCATTTAAAATGCTTTTATCTAATGCATAATAATTGTTGATTTCTTACTCACTGTATTCTCAAAGAACATATATGGTATTTTTCATTGGAACATTGAAACCATGTTTATTAGTCCTTGCTCTAAAGGAACCAACGTTCATATATTCAAACATGTCACATGTTTATCATGTCTAATTTTTGAGCTCGAAAACCAAATATAATCTTAAATATTTAAAGTCAATGTGATTTATTTCATGTCAATGAAACAACAAACAATGGAACTACTTCCCTAAAGATAGGGACTTACTATTATGCAGCTCGTCTTGTTTTAGATATAGTACTTAGAGATTTCCATGTTTTCCACTAAAGACTGGATCCTCCCTCAACGAGTCTCTCGAAGGAGAAATTAAATATTATTTAGTTCTCCACTAAAGATAGGAGTTGATCCTCCCTCAACGAGTCTCTTGAAGGAGAAATTAAAAATTATTTAGTTATCCATATTATGGTGATATAGGGCACTCAAATTAATGTCTTACCCATTTCGAAGGCATGCATTTTCCAATGAAACTTTTCCCAAGGACATTATTTCTCCATCCCCTTTCTATATGAGTGGAAGAGGGGGATTACTAATTGATTCCTTAGAATGGGGCGCCTTTGAATTTATTCTTATTAGTACCTTCCCAAGCATATACTATAGCAATCGGTTACGATACAAAATTATATAAATTCATTGCATTTTTACATTTTATTCAATGTTTCGTTATATTTTTTATTAAATTTATTTTATGAAATATAAAAAAATATATTCTCTATTTTTTTATTTTTGTGAAAGTGATTTTTTGATTGTTCTAAAAGTTTTTGATGTTACATAATTTTCTTAGTATGTTTGCAATCTTTTGTGATATTTGTTAGGTTGAAAAATTGATTTTTTTAAAGATAAATTTCTATTGGCCATTGTCTGACACTTGTGACATTGGGATACTCTCTCCACACGAATCTGCAGTCGAGGTTTCAAGTTCTTTGACATAATAATCCTCTAGAAAGAGAGAGAGTAGAATGGGAAATAATATCATGACTTACAGTACGCTGGAGAACGCATGATCAATATAATTTCTATTGCAACCTTGTTTAATATTAATTTTAATTATAATGATCTTCACATTAGTGATACAAAAATCAACGATATTGTCGAACAATTATTTAAATTTTATTTTCACCCACTGCATAAATCCCATGATGCCTTAAAAGTTTTTGTTTGTTACATAACTCCCATGTCGACCATTTAATAGTATTTTGATAGTCTATGTCATCATAATAGACGTTGGTGTTAATTTGTTATGTCGAAGTTTTATTCATGGTTTTTTAGAAATCTTAATGCAGGTTGAATAAAATCTTATATATGTCATTCATTATTAAAATTATTATCAATTAATACTATATTCATTCATTGTGAAAATAGAGTAATCTAGCATTGAAAATCAATTATAATGTGGATAAAGTGACAGTGATAGTTTTAAGGATTGTTAGGTTTCTTTACTATGACAATGATAACGATAATGAGCATGGGATTTTCCCTGAGACGTTCCTTTCCCCTGCTTTGCATTACATTCCCACAATCCCACCATGTGGGCATCTTGTAACGAGGCCCAACTTGTCATATTTTATTCCATGGGTGATCTGTTTGCCAAGATGGGACTGAAGTCCAATGACATAGATATTCTCGTACTAAATTGTAGTATTTTCTTCCCAACACCATCTCTATCAGTCGTGGTGATTGATAGATATAAGATGCATGGGAATACCATGATCTTCAACCTGTTCTGCATGGTTTGTAGTGTGGGAGTTATAGCAGTGGATTTGGCCATGACATCTTTATTCGTTTGAATACTCGTGTCACTACAAGGAAAAGACCCTCTAGCGAAGGTTTTTGCGGATGCCCCTATAAAAATATCCCAAAAATCCGTTTATAGAGGATGATAATAGTGGAGGCGAGCGGGTGAAGGTTTTAGCAGATGTTTTTACACCGATGCTTTTATAAGTACATAAAACACTGGTGCGTTTTATACAACAGGCACATCGATGCCCTCAAAACTAGCGCACCGTAGTAGGGTTATTTCAAATAAAGAAAAATATTATCAGGTGCACTACAAAAATAATGGCGCGCCGCAATAGCGTTCTTTAAAAAGCATCGGTGCACAACGTAACACTGGAAGCACTAGTGCGCAACGAAACACTGGAAGCACCAATGCGCTATTAGTATAGTGCACCATTATATGTTTAAATAAAAAACATTTACGCATCAATGTAGGATTGTGTCAAAAAATATATTCTGGTGCACTCCATTGTATCATGTGCATCGGTACACACCAATGCTCCAATATGGAGCACCGTGTTAGGGTTAATTTCCAAATTTACGTAGTGCTCTATGTAAAAACAGTCACACCGGGGCGTCTATTATTATACCGCACAGTGTCATGCTTAAACAAAAAATTCACACCATTGTATTTTTTCAAAAAATATATGGCGGTGTGCTATGTAGTAGTAAATGCATCGATACACATGCGTGCCCAAAAACACCTGCACCCTGCTAAGATTGTTTTTTTTTTTTAATATAACTGGTGCACTCATTAAACATGTATGCCCCATTGTGGTTGTTCATTGGACGCACCAGAACATGGTTTTATAAAAAAGAATTACCAACGGTAATTTTTTTTTTACCATTTTCAGTGTTGTAGAGCTCAAAAGCACTGGTGCAACCTTTGCCTATCTGAAATGCCCTTCCATCGGTGTTTTCCTTTCTCACCTTCCTTTCGTCTGTTTCTCGGTGCATGAATTTTGAATTTTTCCAAACGGTGGGCAAATTTAGTTTTTTTTAGTACGTTGCAACCATGCCTCACTGAAGACAAAATGTCAAGGTAATGTCCTTGTTTCTTCATAACTTAATTTTTCACCAAATTAAAATTTAAAATTGAGTGAAATTTTAAGTGTAAAAAAAAAAAAAACTCTGTGCGATGCTTTCGAAGTGCTCGACTCACTGTTATCCATAATTTTGGTTGTCATGCTGATGTAATGATGATGGAGAACTCAAGCTTTTCACTAGAACACTTTCCTGAGAAAAGTTACCTTTGTCTTTTTCCAGAAAT
Organism: Picea engelmannii; assembly: GCA_009831015.1. NCBI lineage: Eukaryota > Viridiplantae > Streptophyta > Pinopsida > Pinales > Pinaceae > Picea > Picea engelmannii. The sequence continues at coordinate 90,057 of ML791127.1, forward strand.
CATACTTTTAAGGGAGGTTCACAGGCTACCTATATATTTGCCTGCGAGAATGCATGATTCTCGCAGGCTGCATTAAGCTGAGGTGCGAGAAGTTCGCACTGTACCTAACTATCATGGTGCGACATTTTCTAAAGAGAGGAAAAAGATAAATTCTCGAACCTTCTAGAAGGGAATCTTCTAGAAGGATGAGTTGGCGTTCGAATGATCATCTAAGTACTGGCTTTCCTGATATCTTGGAATCTTTCCTATCCAAGTAACTAATCCATTCTCTCTTATAAATTGATGGGTCTCTCATGGAAAAGGTTAGCAACAAACTAGCAAGAGATTTATTGGAGAAATAGTGCAAGATTGTATGAAGGACTGATGCTACAACAACTAGGAACACCAGGAAGGTTATCAAAAGTGGTTGATCTTCTTCATGCATGAGCAAGTGTGTGTGTCAGAGCTAGGAGTCATCGAAAGGAGACCTACAACATCAAGGCTCAGGTTGTAAGTCTTACTTTCTATCAATTTAATACAGTAATATGTCCCTTTCCCATAAAGCTGATGTTACTTTATTACATAACTCCTTGATCATATGTATAGATTAGCTATTGAATATATTGAATTGTCTTCACTTCAATTGGTTTGTACTGTTGTGATCTTGACAGTATAAGAGCATTGGAGCGAAGCTGGACAACAGAGACCCAAGGAAGCAATCACAAGGTATGTTCATGATTCTTCCCTCCTCGTCCATTCATTAGTCTAAATCTAGGGAAAGAGTATTATTCTGTCCTGCTTTGTTCTAGATCCGGGTGGATCTAGGGAGATCGGTTTGTGTCCGCACTTACGGATTAATCCTGAAACAAAATTGGCGACTCCACTGGGGAACAATCCCATTTTTTGATGGCTTTTTGTATTTTTCTGTGGCCATTTGCTCTAGTTTCATATTTCTCTTGTTTTATCAGTCTCTGAGTCCTCAGGATATCCTGAGAGACCTTCTGGGTCTAGAAGCTTTTGTCACTTTTGCTTTAATTTTCAAATTTTTTTATCATCTTCAGGAGTTCTCGCACTGTGTTTAACTACAGCCTGCGAGAACCAGTTAGGTTCACACCCTGCACATAAGGTTCAGTGAGAACGCCTCGCACCTTGCTGTAAGGTTGCCTGCGAGAATCATAGCTTCTCGCACTGTGTAACACTGCATGCCTGCGAGCAAGATTTTTGAAATTTTTGAAATTGAGTTTTGACTACTCAAATCAATTGACTCACCTCTGATGGGCTTATTGGATCATTGATTGATATAGCTCTTTCTTTAGTTTGCATGCTTGAACAGTTTTAGGGTTTCAAGGTTTTTCTTGTCCTTTGTAGCTTGACTTTCTTTTCTTGACTCTTATTGGCAAATTCATTCTCTCTGCTTTCAAGAGCTGAGTGTGTTTGATTGGTTGAGAACCAGTGATTGGTTGAGAGTTAAGTGCTTGGTTTTTCTCATTTGCTCATAGTTTGAAAAGTCATTTTTCGCTTTGCATTGAGAAGACTAATTGGTTTGCTCTTTGTTTTTGCTTTCGTTGAAAGAGTTGATTGGGTTGTTATTTTCTTATTCATTGATTTGATTTTTTATATTCTCATTGGCATAGTGAGAGTTCTTCTTGGAAAGTGAACAACAAGTTTTCTTTCAAGAAATTGTTTTTGTCTTTTAGAAAACATTGAAAATCAAATTTTAGAGATTGTTGAAGTATTGAAAAAGACACATAGAGAATTTTCATTTGATTAATGATTGTTTGCATAGACATTTGAAAGGAAATTGTGCGTTATAGTTTGGTTGATTTGGAAAACTTTCTCTCTCTCCCATACATAGGATTCATTGAACGAAAGTGTTATTTTTCATTTTCATTCTTGCATTGTTTGGGTCAGAGTCATACAACATCAGTTTCACTTCCGTTACCTTTGACTAAACAACAACTCTTAAAACCATTGCGTAATCTTAAAATGTATCTAGTAACTCTTTTCTAGGGCTCTTTTACACCAAAATTTAGCTAGGCTAGTGCTTTGGAGTAGGAAGAGAGACACACTCTCCAAAAGCTCAAAACACACAATAGCATCTTGAGTTAGGGAGTGTTAAATTCCATTTGCAACATATTGTTCTGGGAAGCCCTTCTCACACAAGGGTCAAGCATTAAGTCGCATTGGTGTTGGCAGAGTTACTCACCCTGCTTTGTTGACATCGGTTTAGAGATTGCACGTATTACGGGGGTCACTCCGAGGTATACCCACAATTATGAGTGGAAGCCTTTGAGTTGATTTAGGGCTAGATACCCTACCCTTGCGTGTGGATCAGACTGACGACTGTTTCCCCAGACTGTACTGTTGTTTGTGGTGACCTTAGTGGCCTATCTCTCTAGGTTCTTACCCAAGGTGACTGTGGAGGGGAAAGTCTTCACGGTACCTGGAATCGATGTTGATCAAAATCACTCGGGCTCCTTGGAGGGTATACCCACGATTATGTGTGGGAGCTTGCACCAGGGTGTAAGTCCGTTAAGCAGGTCGTCAACGTGACTTTTCCATCATAGCCCCGCCCCTTCTCGTCTCATTGTTGCGTGTTGGATTTCATCACCAACTAGTGGCTTCGATATTAGAAGGTCTTGTTTGTCTGGTGATTGCTTTCTATATTTTGTTTACTAGTGTGTGTTGTCTGTTTATCGAAGTTGACCATAAGAATTTCTTCGCGGAGCTTGTTACTCGTTTACAATTTCTCCCCCACGACGTTCACGTAGAATGCAAGGTTTATCTCCAGAGCATCTGGACGATTCTCAACCATCGCCTACCGATACACCTGAGGGTTCTCCCCATCAGACTGAAGTCCCAGTGGCTACTCCACCACACGGGGAAACAAGTGACGTTCCAATTGTTACCACACCACCTCCACAGATAGAACAAACTGACTCTCTAGAAGATTTTCGAATTACCAACACTAGAGAGGACTATCGCATTCGTCGTGGTGAATGACCTTTTGTGCAATTAAATTCTTCTGGCGAAGCCATTGCTACATTTTCTGAATCAACTGTTGGGCCTTCTTCCGGTGTAGTGGGCCAAGATCCTTTTTGGTCAGGGGATTTCCGACGAGTCTTGTTTGGTACTGAGTCACCTCCAGTCTACGAAATCGACCCTCCAGTGTCTTCTGAGACAGAAAATACACTAGAGACTACCACTTATCATTTTGTTCTCCCTCCCGAGATGGCCCATCTCGCAAATACTACGAGTGTCCAAACCGGAATTACCGCAACTACTCTTGCTCCTATCAATACCCAGAGAATGCCTGAGGTCAACCCGAATTTACCTCCTAGATATCATGCGTTGACTGCTTTGTTGAATGCTTCCAATCCAACACCTCTGCAAACCCCAGTCGGTTCTCCAGGTCCTGGGCACCCTATTCCCGGTTTCATCCCGACACTCCCACCTTTTCCTCCTGGCATTCCTAATCCTAGTGGCACTATCCCGACTGTTGCTCCCAACTTACAGATTCCTGTTGGTGGACAGAGTGGTACGGTTCCTTTCCCTTTTCCCGGACTAAACACAGTTACTACATAACCTACGGTTGGCACACAACTTCCGGGTGGAACCATACCTACCATAGGGGGACCTACCTCACCTTTTGGACAAAATATACCTCCTGACTTGGCCCAGTATTGGAATCACCTTCTACAAAACTTTCCTCAAAATACTGGGGGGCAACAAACTGTCCCTACTATAGGTCAACCATATCCAGGTGTAACTAATCCTATTTGGGGTTCAGGTCAAACTACTCAACCTCAAGTCCCTACTCAAACTCAAGGTCACAATCCTTGGGGTTACTATCCTATCCAGCCACCACCGAATCAGACAGGGTCTTCTCTCTATGGGCAGACTGCTTACGGTCCTACTGGTTTACCGACAGGGCTTCCACCCCAAAGTCATCAGTACCCGCAAGTAAACCGACATTTACCTTTTCTTGCTACTTTGGATTTTCCATACTTGTCTAGGATTCTCAATGATCCTATTCGTCACTCTCCCCAATGGCCTGCTATTCCTGCCAAGCTTCCATCGGATATTTCGAAATTCGACGGCAAGGTGGGAGAGGACCCAAATAATCATGTCACGAATTTTCATTTATGGTGTTTGTCCAACTCGTTGATGGATGACTCCATTCGTCTTCGTCTTTTTCAACGAACCCTTACTGGTGCTGCTGGGAAGTGGTATATTGAATTGCCACGAGGTTTCTTTTTTGATTTCAATACCCTAGCTATGGCATTTCTTACACATTACTAGTTACCGATCCATTATGATACTGGGACTGATATTTTGACTTCCTTCAAAAAAACTAAAGGCACTCATATTTTGGATCATATTCATGAGTGGCGAAGGAGGCGACGTCTCATTAAACTTGAACTCCCTGATCAGTTACTGGCCGAATGGTTTATGAAATCCTTCGTGAATGAAATTGGTAAAGACATTGCTATGGGAGGTGTTGTTACAGAGGAGCAGGCTATTGGTCGTGCTCAATATCTTGATCTCGTTTATTCGCAAATGAGAACACTTTACAACTTGCTACCTGAATTGCCTCGTCCTGGTACTTCCAGCACTTCAACTACTCCAGCTGCCTCACATGCAGCTGATGGTGTGATTGGTACCACTCATACCCACTCACACTCTGTTTCAAGTACAACCCCCCAATCCACATCTTCTAATGTTCAAAATGCTCCGTCTCCTACTCCTCCCGCCGGTAAAACTTCTGAAGTGAACGCTGTTCAATCTACCCCGACCGGTAAGAATAAATCTAAGAAAGGGAGAGGCAAGAATAAGGAGGGTAAAAACAATAATGAAACAGAGCAGCCAAAAAATACCCCTGTTGAAGATCGGGATAAGCGCAAACCACGCTACCCTTGCCTTATCTGTGGTGACGATCACTACACAAAGGATTGTCCACGACGTGTCGAAGTTACTAAGTTCATTAAAGGAACACCCAAACCTTCTACGTCGGCTGTCTTGTCTCAACCCTTCCCGTCTCAACAACAGGCTCAATTGGTCATCCATGATCAACCCTCCACATCTACAACATCATACGTTTTGATGTGTACAGGTGATTCTAAGCAGAATAACGTTGCACTCGCGACTAGAGCCAAAGACTATACTCCATCTAAGGAGAAGGTTGATGATTCACCTCCTACTTTGGTCCAGCCCTCTCCACTGACTCCACCTACGAACGATCCTCTTCATATCGAACGACCGAGCCTTGATACAGTTCTGCGACCACCCCCAAAAGGTGTCGTTAAGAAATCGGCTTTCAATCCTCATGCTCGTGCGGCCCAGAACTATAGCATTGTCGAAGATCTGGCCCAAGCACCTTCAACGATGTCTGCCCTTGAAGTCCTTCAGTCTTGTCCTGCACAACGAAGGGCTCTGTTGAAAGCTATAGGTGGAATTGATCCTACAGATACGAATTTGATAGTCTTTGACTTGGAAGATCATATTCCAAGGTTACCCCCTCAGCTTGCATTTCAAATACAAGTTGTTGTTGCCGACAAGAACATTTGTCGAACTGTTATAGATGAGGGTGCCTCTATGTGCATAATGTCTCTTGCTTGTTGGAAAGTCATTGGCTCTCCTCCCTTACGAATCAAAAAATACTTTGAAAGCCTTTAATGGCTTTTGTTTTAAGCCTTACGGTGTTCTTCCGTCGTTGCCCATTACTCTAGAGGGTAAGACAGTCCAAGTTGAAGTGGAAGTTTTCGACGCTCCCTTAGATTATAATCTTCTCCTTGGACGTAGTTGGATCGATTCCATGCGTGCTGATGTGTCAACACTTTTCCGTGTAGTACGTTTTCCTCACCAGGGAAAGATAGTTACTGTTGACCAACTTGCCTTCTTTAACTCTGATACTCGTACTGGCAACGTGCCGTTTATAGCTAAAACCCCGCCAGGTTACGAGAATGTCGGTGTAGGCCTTTTAAAAGACTCTTCATTAATGGGTACTTGATCCAGGTGGATATTGGTGGCCACCCACCTTTTCCGACTGGCTCAAAATAGTTTTCTGGCAATTTTGGCAATTTACTATTTTTAGCAGGTTTTAACTTCCGGGGCCATTTTGAGGGCCTAAATGAAGGTTTTTTTAGATCGGGGTTCTCAATGATAGCCAAAGGCATAATTGAGGCCCCAAAATGAATCTCCTCGACGATACCTTTCCAACGAGCTATCACACGCCTAAAA
>ML791127.1:101127-119252 GCA_009831015.1 Picea engelmannii
GAGTAGCAGCCACATCTCTTCTCAGAGATAAGCTACCAGCGCCCTAGCTAGTTTATTTCCATTCTGTAAGCAGATTTCAGTCATTTGTGATCAATGAAATAAAGTCTTATTTCCGCTGCATCTCTGCGTTTATGTGTATTTCTTCATTTCATTGTGTTCCTACATAAATCCGGATCAGTACTTTCCCCATTCCACCCCCACCCGATGTTCCATGCCTGTCAGTTGCTTCTATCAATATGATCTCTGCTGTACTTCATGAAATTCCTGTGTCTTTTGACCCTTGGATAGTCCCTGACCCTGGAGATCATACTCGTTTCGGCGAGGTCATGCTGTTAAGCCTGGTTGAGTCTACTTATCACACGATTCAATCGACAACACCTTCTACACCTTCTTTAGAGGAGTTGTCTCCCGATCCTTTCCGTGTCATCTTTCCCACTGACGAGATGATCATGTCCGTCATGGAGGACACCCCTTGGGACGATGGACATCATCGTTCCATACTGTTTCTGGAACAACACACTCTAGAAAACTATCAATGGATTTCGACTCCGTCGACCGTTGTGGTCATATCGACCGTTCCCGGATCTACACAAGATGTGTTTGTCGAAGGGAACCTCAGTAATATTTCTCCCACGATTCCGATTGACATATCAGTTAAACCTGGGATAGTTGAAAATGTTCACATTGGAGCTTCGTGTTCTCCGGATGAAATCGTCACTTACACATCTCTATTTAAAGAATTTCGTGACATCTTCGCTTGGAGTTACGAAGAGATGCTAGGTATCGACCCTGCTATTATTATACATGATATTAAGACATACCCCGGAGCTAAACCAGTCCGGCAGCACCTACGTCCAGTCCACCCACGCAAAGCGGCATCTATTAAGCTTGAGGTTGAAAAACTTCTTAAAGCCGGTTTTATTTATCCCGTGGCTCTGACAAAATGGGTCTCCAACCCTGTACCGATTGATAATAAAGGTGGTAGTATTCGTGTGTGTGTTGATTATAGGGATATTAACAAAGCCTGTATGAAGGACAACTTTCCAACCCCTTTCGTCGACCAGATTGTCGATGACCGTGCCAGCAGTGAAATCTTTTCTCTCATGGATGGATTCTCCGGCTATAATCAAATTAACATCGCTCCCGAGGATCAGCATAAAACCGCTTTTATTTGTCTTTGGGGTACTTTTTCCTATAGGAAACTTCCCTTCGGTCTTAAGAATGCGGGCGCTACGTTTCAACGTGCTATGTCTTATGTGTTTCACGATATAAAGCATATTGTTCAACCTTATTTGGATGATTTGCCAGCTCATTCTTTACGCCGAGTCGATCACCCCACTCATCTCCGTGCCATTTTCATTCGTTGTCGGTTCTATCGCATTTGTCTAAACCCTCATAAATGCGTTTTTTGCGTAGAATCTGGCCGTCTTCTCGGTTTCATTGTTTCACGTCAAGGGATCTGGGTTGATCCTCTTAAGGTCGAGGCCATTCTCAATCTTCCTCCTCCCTCTTCACTGCGTCAGTTACAAAGTTTGCAGGGGAAAGCAAACTTTCTTCGTCGTTTCATTCCTAATTACGTCGAGATTACTCGTGGTTTTACTCGGCTATTAAAGAAAGACTCTGAGTTCGTTTGGGATTCTATTGCCAACAATTCTTTTGAATATTTGAAACTGTCCCTCACACGAGCTCTGCTTCTCTTTCCTCCGAATTATAGTTGTGATTACTTTCTTTATCTTGCTGCCTCCGAGTATACCATCGACATGGTTCTGGTTCAAGAGGATGATGCGCATGATGAACATGTTATTTATTACTTGAGTAGAAGTCTATCATCAACGGAAATCAAGTACCAACATGTTGAAAAAATGGCTTTGGCTGCCGTTCAAGTTGTTCAACGCTTTCGGCATTATATCCTTTCCAGGAAAACTACAGTGATTTTACATTGCAACCCCATGCAACACATTTTGACTCGTCAATTGCTAGGGGGAAAGTACTCCAAATGGATTTTCATTCTCCAGGAGTTCGACTTGGAATTCGATCGCGCCACGTCTAAGAAATCCTTGGTTTTCGCTGAATTGATATGTGATTTCCCCCACTCTGCCACGAAAAATGTAGCAATAGATTAATTGCCTGATGAATCTCTTTTCCTCATAAGCATTGACGATCTTTGGTATGGAGACATCATTATATATCTCCAAACCCAAACTTTCCGGCCTGCCTTGTCTAGTAATGAACGACGTCGCGTTCGTTATCAAGCATGTCAATACATTATCCTCGGGGATACTCTTTACCGTCGGGGAATTGACTCTGTGTTTCGACGTTGTTTGAATTTTGATGAAGCTGAGAAAGATTTGAATGACTGCCATTCCGGAGCATGTGGTGGTCATATGTCTGGGTATGCTACTGCCCAGAATATCTTACGCGCAGGTTATTTTTGGCCTTCCTTGTTCAATGACTACATTACTGTTGTTCAGAAGTGTCATGCCTGCTAGACCTATAATCAAAAGATTTGGTCGCATCCTGCTCCCCTTCATCCTGTGGTCTCAGTTGGTCCTTTTGCAAAATGGGGCATTGATTTTATGACATGTCACCCTCACTCGGCTGGGGGGCATGGTTACATCATTGTAGCAGTTGATTATTTTACTAAATGGGCCGAGGCGATGCCGACCTTCGATAATACTGGAAAGACTGCAGCATTGTTTCTTTTCAACCATGTCATAGCTCGTTTTGGTGTCCCTCAAGCTATCGTTACTGATCACGGTAGTCATTTTAGGAATTTTATGATGTCTGAACTTACGGAGAAGTTGGGTCTTCATCATGATAACTCAACACCCTATTATCCACAAGCTAATGGCCAGGTCGAAGTGATCAACAAATTTCTTATAACTATGCTTCGACGGATGATATGAATTCATAAGACAAGTTGGAACACGATGTTTTTTTCAACATTGTGGGCATATCGAACATCGGTCAAATCCACTACTGGGTTTACACCCTTTCAATTAGTCTATGGCGTGGAAGCCATTCTCCCAATAGAATGTGAAATACCTTCTCTGAAGCTAGCTTTCGAACTCTTACCTAATACTTCCGCTGAAGAAGAGCGTCTATTGTATTTGATGTGATTAGACGAAACTCGACGTGACGCCACTCTTGTAATAGAAGCCCAGAAGAAACGTGTCAAGGCACAGTATGACAAGCATGTCAAGCCTCGCGTTTTCTCTGAGGGTGATCTTGTTTTTCTGTATGAACAAGATAAAGATGTCTTAGGAGCTAGGAAGTTTGAACCAATGCGGCGTGGTCCTTACATTGTTAGTCGAGTCTTGGAAAAAGGAGTGTATGAGCTAGTTGATTACGATGGTATACCTTTGAGTGAACCCAGAAATGGGTTGTACTTGAAGAAGTATTATGCATAAGTCATTTGTGCACAAATACTTGTATGTTATGTATCATACTTTGCGTGTGTTACTTTAGTTTGCTTTTGACATTTTCTGGTCTCTGCCCTTATGTGACTTTGTGTTTGATTGTTAGATGTCAGAGTCTTCGCTACCCTATATTGGCTTCACTGATGGTGCTAGCTGTAGTACTCGGAACTTATCTTCCGCTGTGTAGGCAATCTATGCCCCAACCAACGAACTTATATCTTTACGAGGTGTATGTCTTGGCCGTGCAACCAACAACATTGTCGAGTATAGCGTCGTTGTTGAATTATTAGTTGATGCTATCTCGCTTGGAATACGTCATTTGGTTGTACGAATCGACTCGCAGCTGGTGGTACTACAGCTAAGTAATGTCTACTCTATTCGAAGTCCTACTTTATTACGAGTGTATTTGCGAATTCGCCTCTTGGAACGATATTTTGATCGCATTGAATATCAACATATTCCTAGAAGTCTTAATACATTAACAGATGCATTGGCTAATTATGTATTGGACAGACATTTGAACCATTTATAAATCAAACACATTAAAATTCACACAATGAAAAGTAAACCGGTAGAAGCCATGTATATATAACGATCAAAAGAGTTTGTTTTGACAAAAGTTTGTCCGAAGACCAAAATATCAAAAATTGAAGCTTATAGCTTCTACAAGATGACGTCACGTATGACGTTCACGATAACACACTACTGCCCTAGCTACTCTGCAAAGCAGTCGACCCATGGCTGCTGACACCCCTACAGTGTGACGTTGATCGCGTCATGGAATCTCTTTCAGAGTCATATCTGGAATGTCTGCTGTAAGACCCTCTAAGTTCTGCTCCACAACCTGGTAATCTTTGGCATACTGGGGTAATACTGTTGCTGCTTCTCCTCGTCGCTGGATGGGAGAACTGCCAGTAGGTCTATATGGTCCTACATCTGTGTTATCAACAAACATTTGGTGTTAATCTTCGGATAAATAGATAAAACAAAAACATTTAATATGATAAAAATGCAAAAAACATTTTAAAAGAGAAAATTTGTGTACTTCTTACCGAGGTCTCCCCACTGAGCATCCTCAGGTAGTGCTAGATCCGGATCTCCTTGGAAATCCAACCTGGCATAGGCATAGTCGTCCACCATCAGCATCTGGTTTTGCAACCAGTCAAAGAAGATATCGTCATATTTGACGATTGGTCCTGCCACATTTCTAGCCATAAGCCGACACCATCGCACCATCCTCGGATCCCTAGGACCCGGAAAGGCCCACTCAGCCTGTAATCTGAACACGGGGACTCTCTCTAGGAAGAAAGACACTAACAAAGATCCATATCCAAACTGTTTCAGATCTCCCCGCCTGCACTTGGTCAGTTGTTTTTTGATATTGTGCAATACTGCATCAGCCCAGTTAAATACTCGGGGCTCAGTACACTTGATGGCGTACTGGAAATAGCTCTGCAATGCCATATGGGGAGCGACACTTCCAGCCATCTGAGAAAATGTAAAGAGAATAGTGCGGAGAGTCAAGTCAGTTACTCCCCAGATTGCCACTTTCCGTTTCTTTCTTTCGGCCTCAGGGACGCAGTATTGGTTGCAATATTCACTCATTTTCAACTCGCCTGCTCTGCTGCCAGTCAAACTGACATAGGACCCACGCCTGGATAATCCGGTCAAGAAATATATGTCCTTGATGTCAATGGTTAATGTATGAGCTCCCATGATGAAAACTTGCTGGTCTGGATCCCACATTCGGACTAGATACTCCAACAATCGAACTTGGGCTCTCATGCCCAGAATACAGAAGTATTTTAAGAGACCACAATCTCTTAATGCGAAAATGGTGGGAGGATTATTTTCAGCATTTGCGTTATCCTCCTCGTGTTCTCGTTCCCGCCACTCAAGCACCATGTTTGTGGCTATTTACCTGCATAAGAAACATACAAAGATAATTAATGATCTTATTCATGAGATGAATCTTTTCCATTGGCTAAACGTTTTAATTTTTTTTTGAATTCTACGTTGTTCGCAGGTGCCATACTATGCACAGTGCGAACTTCTCGCAGGTGGCTTAAGGCCCACCTGCGAGAACAAGTCATTCTCGCAGGTCCCGTATGGGCCACCTGCGAGAATGTCTCCACGCAGATAGGGCTCAAAAAACTAACTTAAAACTGAACTTTTAACCAATGAAATGAATATTTTAAACCATGAAAAGATCAGGAATGAAGAACTTACCAAGTTGCTGCTGATGGCACGTTAAATGGTCTACCGTAGCTCCCGAAAATCGACATTGAATGTAGAGGGTAAAATGAGGGTTTTTTGGAACTCAATGGTAAAATGTGAAATGATATGGTGAATTTAGTTATTTACTCATTTTAATTACTTTTTACTATATCAAATTTGGGTTTTTATGTCTATCCATTATTTAAACCTAATGACTAATGTGAAAATGAGTGTTATGACCTACAGGTGTTTAACATTGATGATTACAAAAAGGATATGGACATATTTTTCTCTGTTATGGTGTGATTTTGATTGTTTTTTAGGGTTTTTACATAAAAACCTCGAGCGTCGTTTTTGTCCGTTCTTGCACTCGTAAATCTATAAGAACGTGATCGAGCATAGTTTTATCTCTTTTTCGGGCTCAACATGGTCATACAAAAAAGGAACCCCCCTGGAGTCTTCTTTAAGCTTTTTTTCAGACTCTCTAAACATGAAAAGATCGCCGAGCGACCTTGCTATTTTGACGCTCGCTAAAGTATTTGAAGTACGCGTCTGGTGAGCGATAATTTATCTCTTTTTGGGTCTCGTCTAGACTATATTACAAAAAAGGAACTTAGAGAGTTCTCTTTTAAGTGTTTTTCCAAACTCTATAATCTTGAAAAATCTTCGAGTTTACTATCTTTTTACTCGTTAAACAAACATTGACAGACCCGTGATGGGACCGAACCACTCCTTCTTAGGGTTTGTTAAAAATACTCCGAGGGACTCGTCCGAAGGATGAGCTTATATCAACAAGCATATGTGATCCTCTTCAATCTTGCGTAAAAATAAAGAGGTACTTGCCAGAAATGGTGGGGGGAAATTTGGGAAAGGGATATGTTTCATCTTCGTATTAATTGGCAGTAAGAGTCACTCTTGAACATGACACCCCCTATTCATCATTTGAAGTCGGTTTGGGAAATCCATTTGTCTCTCTTTCGATTGGTTACAAGGTCATCTTTGAGTCAATGCTACCAAATCATTGGTCGTGTCATTCATATGTTCAAGAGAAGTCTATCCGAAACCTATATTGAGTCAGCCATCTACAATTGTCCATTATCTTTGTGTCGGCCTTCCCCATGTCCATTCCAATTGCCACATGCTCTGTTTCATTTTCAAACTCAGTTACTTATTTCGTGTCATTGATGGGGGATACATCAAGGCCCTCCTATGACGAGTCTTGTTCCGTCGACTTCAGCTCATTATCCGGGATCAAGACTTAGAAATTATTTAGTACCTTGGAGCTTGCATGCCTCAATGGCAGGTTTCCTCACTTTCGACAGTGGGTTTACATCATTGACCCCTGATTGAAAGATTTCGTCGATTGTTCGACATCAACTCATTTATTCACAGTCGATGGATTGTACTATAGTACCTTGGGAGTCATTGACATCAATGGTGATTTCCCTCGCACTTGTTAACGGTTACATCAATGACTGGTAATCAAGTGGTTTCTACCATGTTCGACTTCAACACATGTAATCACATGGTTAGATTCGTACTTTGGGCGACGAGATTGAAGACCTTGGATATCATCTTTGTAATCCAGGTTATGATGGAGTATATCTGATTTGCGACGCATAGATCCACTGTGTATGTTTCGTGGTTATGTCGTCTTGATTTGAAATTTTTCGCATAGATCCACAGTGTATTCAAGTGGCTATGTTATATTTCGACGGCATGGATCCACAGTGTATGATTGGTGGCCATGAATTTCTTTGTGATGTTATCAGTCTATGATCTGAGTATGGGAATGCCTACCTCAGAATTTGATATATATAATACTCTGCAGATGCTTGATTGTTCGCGGGTTTCCGATTAGATGTGCTCATGGTTCTCGACACACACATGCAGCTTACAAAGTCTATCGACTGTCACTGGTTCCAATCTCAGACTTTGGGGGGCATTCTGTTATCCATAATTTTGGTTTTCATGCTAATGTAATGATGATGGAGAACTCAAGCTTTTCACTAGAACACTTTCCTGATAAAAGTTACCTTTGTCTTTTTCCAGAAATCATACTTTTAAGGGAGGTTCGCAGGCTACCTATATATTTGCCTATGAGAATGCATGATTCTCGCAGGCTGCATTAAGCTGAGGTGCGAGAAGTTCGCACTGTACCTAACTATCAGGGTGTGAACATTTTCTAAAGAGAGGAAAAAGATAAATTATCGAACCTTCTATAAGGGAATATTCTAGAAGGATGAGTTGGCGTTCGAATAATCATCTAAGTACTGGCTTTCCTGATATCTTGGAATCTTTCCTATCCAAGTAACTAATCCATTCTCTCTTATAAATTGATGGGTCTCTCATGGAAAAGGTTAGCAGCAAACTAGCAAGAGATTTATTGGAGAATTAGTGCAAGATTGTATGAAGGACTGATGCTACAACAACTAGGGACACCAGCAAGGTTATCAAAAGTGGTTGATCTTCTTCATGCATGAGCAAGTGTGTGTGTCAGAGCTAGGAGTCATCGAAAGGAGACCTACAACATCAAGGCTCAGGTTGTAAGTCTTACTTTCTATCAATTCAATACAGTAATATGTCCCTTTCCCATAAAGCTGATGTTACTTTATTACATAACTCCTTGATCATATGTATAGATTAGCTATTGAATATATTGAATTGTCTTCACTTCGATTGGTTTGTATTGTTGTGATCTTGACGGTACAAGAGCATTGGAGTGAAGCTAGACAACAAAGACCCAAGGAAGCAATCACAAGGTATGTTCATGATTCTTCCCTCCTCGTCCATTCATTAGTCTAAATCTAGGGAAAGAGTATTATTTCGTCCTGCTTTGTTCTAGATCTAGGTGGATCTAGGGAGATCGGTTTGTGTTCGCACTTATGGATTAATCCTGAAACACTCACACCTCTTACAATGCAACCTGCAAGTTTATAGGGTGCACCATGTACCTTGTTACCTTTCTCTACGGTGCATTGGTAAACATAAATGCACTGACACGTCCGTTTAACGAAGCACCGAAGAAAATCATATAATTGGTGGGGCGGTGCGTCAAAGTATAGATAATGCAACGGGTCGTTAAAGTACATGGCACACCACCCTTATCATACATATTTTTACGTAGTGCATTGGTAAACATGTGCACCAGGGCATTCATGTTTACCAAATGCACCACTGAGAAATGTAACATTGTGTTTCGGTGCACCCCATAAATTGTTTGGTGGCACCGTACACGGTGCGATAGTAACGACTAGAACACACCGCAAAAAGTTTTGTACTTGGAAATTTGGAAACGTTTATGTGACGATGCGTCAACGTTTGTTACATGCACTAGTGCGTGTAGTGAACGTATACACACTGATTTTTTGCTAATTTCTAAATAATTGTTTACGTGCGTTAAGATTTTAACTTATTTTTTGGTTTAAACGGTGCGTAGGATAAATGTAACACACTGGGGCATATGTGTTGTAGTGTAGTGCCCCAGTGCGGTATTGTTTTCCAACGCACCACATAACATAGTAGAACATATTTTTTTCGATGCGTTACTTTACACTGACGCATCATGAATGATGATCACAATATATATGCACATTGTTGACGATGCGTGACTATTTTTTGGGTGCACCAGTAATGCAATTAACTTATTTTTTGAAGGATGTTATTTTTCCGTATTTATAGATAAATTTACCATTCAATAGATTTTTTTTTTATGTTTTATGTATGAGTGAGGCTGATGTATTTCATATGTTAGTCATGCAGATATGTGAGTGGAGAGAGCAGTAGTAGCAACAAGAGCAGAGGGTGGACATGTACAATGTTGTACGGGAATGGGAGGCAAGGGAGAGGGAGAGATATTTGTACCCTCTCCCTGTTACTGCAGCGACTCATGTTCTCTTGAGGATGTAGGCCTCCTTAAGTACTATGAGGAGGCTACATCCCTTAAGGAGCACTTCGTGTTGTTGGTGCATCTGATCCGTCGATGGGATGTCCATCGACAGGCTTTCCGTGTGGTTCTGGATTAGTGGTACCATCCCACTGAGGAGGATATTTACTTTATCACTGGGATATCCAGGAGAGGGGAGGATTTTCCCCAGTTACTAGATGTCCCAGTAGGTGTTGCAGTTGAGAGTCAACTCATGTACTCTCAGCGATATATTGGGGTTGATGTATTATCCCCAACTGATTTTCAGGTGTTTGGTGGATAGCTGAAAATTGCCTCTTTCGGTACAGAGGAGGTTAGGTACCTCTCACTATTAGTGACTACCATATCCCACTTTACCAATGATGGGAAGCGCATTAACTGCCCTCTTATTTATTATGTTGATTTGTTGGTATAGAGGCCACGGTGTATCAAATCGACTGCCATTTTTTCGACAGTTTTGTATAGCGCCAGACAAATGTCATGCTATGATACGTGGGAGGTTGAAATTCCCTTTTTCCTTAGCGTTGTTTTTCTTATTTTTTGAGAGGTTTCTAGATACGAGGCTGAATTGTGTATGTCATTCTGCTAAGTCGAGGACTCATGTGCAGAGATGATTCCCAAGAGGGTCCAATCGAAGTTTTCGACCAGGATTTCGCTAGATGCACTAGGGCTACTAAGTAGTGCGATTGATCACATATTTGTCATGGTGTCATGTTCTTATGTGGATTTGGATTGGCAAGGATGTCTGAACATCCTCTTCACACCAAATGAGCGACTAGATGATAGTGGTAATATTAGTGTTTTGTTTAAATTAACATAGTTTCATTTTATTGTCTTAATTAGAATAAAATTATTTCTAACATGTTCTTTAACTTGTTTTATTAAATTGTTTAATGAATTAACTGTGTAATTATTGTTATGTACTATATAATTTGTAGATATTGGCACTTTCATTGGGGATGTGCCTCCTCCCCCAAGAGATGATGATGAGGAGATGATTCTTGAGGTTGCGGTGGGTCAGGGTCCTTGGGTGTAGATAATCGACGACATGCGTCGTAGGCCCGTTATTGGATTCAGGTTGGATTTGGGTGACCAAATATCTACAATTTTGACTGAGGTGGGAGTCTTCCCTACCCTGATGCGAGACATCATGGAAGATCCTATGCTCTTGGATCTTTGGAGGGATATGTCACATGATTTGATGCCTCTTATGCATCATATCTTTGGAGCTTCCAGGCTACTAGTAGTGAGGAGGCCTCCCGATGATAGACCCATCTCTTCTTCCAATACGACCCATTCGTCCAGTACCCCATCGAATGATGAGGGTTTCCGTGATCATCCTTCTCCACATCCTACTCCTCCTCCTTCACCTCACCCAGATCATGAGGAGGAAACACATATTCCTCCTCCTCCTCTTTCACCTCACCTAAATGAACATGATGAACCTATTCCTCATCCTCCTCCTCCACCTCACCTAAATGAGCATGTCGGACCTATACCTCATCCTAGTCTTTCACCTCACCTAGATGAGCATGTCATACATGTTCCTCATCCTTCTCTTTCACCTCACCTAGATGAGCATGCATGACCTATTCATCATCCATCATCTTCCACAATAGACCATGCCTCCACTAATGTTGTAGATGTGCAAATTATCCCACCGGCTGGACCAGATATGTTATAGTAGTTATTTGACTTGTCCATGATATCTCTCTCTCTCTCTCTCTATATATATGGTGTTTTTTTTCTATTGATCTTGTTGATGATGTACTTAATTTATATGTTGATGTTGATGTGTATATTGTTAGGTCATGTTAGATATATTTGTTAAATGTGTTTGATAGATGTGTATGTTATAACATTGTTCATTAGACGCACATTTTTCCTGTTGATCATGATGATATACTTAATTAATTTATATGTTGATGTTGATGTGAACATTTTTAGGTCATGTTAGATATGTTTAAGGTTAAATGTGCTTGATATGTGCATGTTAAATTATGCTTGTTAGATGTGTGTGATGATGATGTTAGAAAATGCTTGTCTTTTGTTAGATGTGATCACAATGATGATGCCCTGTTCAATTATTAGATAAGTGCTAGCTAATTAATGGCGTTTATATGTGCCAGAGGTATATATAATTAGATGATGTTAGATAGTGAATATAAATGTGTATTTAAGGACAACCCCGAAAGTGTAGAACCTACAATTAAAAAGAAATGTCATCATTACATAGAAGTGTCATGAACTAAAAACTGTCAATATGAGCCAGTTGGAATAGGTGGGTGGCCACCAATATCCACCTGGATCAATCACCCCCCCTTAGTGAGCAATGGTGTCCATTGAATTGAGTTCCCCCATCAAGTTAGGAAACTTCTGTTGAATTTGGCCCCGGGTGAGCCATTTTCCTTGGTGCAGGAGTTGCCCTACCTTGACAACCCAATAAAGTTGAATCCTTTGTTGGTGAGTGCCCTTGACCTGTGTTTCCACTATATGATCAGTGGATGCATGTTCCATGCAGTCAGAGTTGGGATATGTTGGTGTCAATTGTTCTGTGATCTTCGAGTTATCCAATAATGGTGGAAAATATGGTCGAAGGAGGTCCACATTGAAGACTGGGTGCAAGCTAAAGAAGGGTGGAGTGTTGAGCTCAAAACAATTTCTACCCACAACCTTGGTGGTAGTGTAAGACCCAAAGCGAAGTGGGTAGAGATTTTGATGGGTCCCTGTAAGGCGCTCTTTCTGCAAATGTAACCAAACCTTGTCTCCCACCTGAAACTGGTGGGGTACCCAGTGTTGATCATGCGGCTTCTTGTTCTTAGAATTGGCTTTTTGCAAAATCTCATGGACCCGTTGGAGGATGTGTTGAATCCTCTTAATGAATCTGGTGGATTTGTTGGCCTTAGACTGAACATGGGAAGCTTTTTCTTGTGTGGTTGCAGGAGATAGTGAAACATCATTGGGACTCGAGGGTTTGAATCCCAACCCCACCTGAAATGGTCTATGGTCAGTGGGGCTATGGAGATCCCTGTTGTAGCTGTGATGAACACAGGGAAGACTCTCATCCCATGTACATGGATTCTTAGAGTTATACATGCGCAAGATGTGCACAATCATCTGATTTACAACCTTTGTCTGGCCATCGGTTTGGGGGTGGAAAGCAGTGGATTTAGTGAGCTTCGTGTCCAATAGTGACCAGAGACTCGACAAAAATGTGTTAAGGAACCTTCTATCTTGATCTGAGGTGATGGTATATGGTATCCCAAAATGGACCCACACCTGTTCAAAGAAGATCTTGGCAGTGTTTACCGCTATGATGCTCTTCTTCCAGGCTGTGAGAATGGCCATCTTTGAAAACTGATCAACCACCACAAATACATAATCATTGTCTTTCTTGGTGGATGGAAGGCCAGACATGTAATCCATCGAGATGGATTCCCAAGGCCTCTAGGGAGTAGGAAGAGGGGTGTATAAGACTTGCTTCTTGATGACTGGCTTGGAAATGGCACAGATAGTGCAAGAACTGATATACTTGTTGATGTCTTGTCGAAGTTTTGGCCAATAAAATGTTTATGTAGAATGGCCAAAGTTTTCTCCATGCCAAAATTTCCTGCCATATGACTATAGTGAGCCTCCAAAATAAGCTTTGCACGCTCGCTTGTGGGAACACAGAGGTGGCCCAGATGGCATAACAGTCCATCCTGGATGGAAAATCAGTGACATTCACGCTCGTACACAAGAGCTAATAGGTGGTGGTGAAGTAAGGGTCATGTTTATAAAGTTGGGGCCACTTAGATGCCTCATGCCCACAAGAATGGAGCACTTTGGGGAGTGCAACAACGGGAGGGTGACTAAGGCATTCATTGACATGATTTATGCTCCATTTTTTATACTTGATGTTGATATGGAACTATTGTAGGTATGTGGAGCAATTTAGATGGTGTCATTCTGCAACTTCCCTTATGTCTATATGAACTGCAGAGGCTTGTGATAAGTGTGGATGATTGTCTCCTTTCCCTGAATGTAATGTTTCCATTGACGGTAGGCTTGAACAATGGAATACATTTCTTTGTCATAGGTGGGGTATTTTCGGACAATATCTAAGAGTGTCTCACTATGGTATGTTACTGGATGACCGTACTGAGTGATAACTGTGCCTACAACATAGTCAAAGGCATCAGTCTCAATCTCGAACAGTTATTGCATATCGGGTAAGGAGATTACTGGAGCTAAGCACAAGCGATGATTTAGATCATCAAATGCTTTTTTTTGTTCCTTCCCCATGCGAACTTTTCCTTGTCAACACCCTTGGTTACTTGGCTAAGAGCCCATGCAATATGGGAGAATCCCAACATGAACCTTCGGTAGAAGTTGGAAAGTCCTAAGAAGCTCTAAAGCTCGGTTAGTGTGGTCGGGGCTGGCTAGTCATGTATGATTTTGATCTTAGATAGATCCACATGTACCCCATGCTCATCAAAAATGTGTCCCAAGCATTGGACACTGTTCATACCAAAGGAACATTTTTCCAAGTTGGCATATAGCTTGTGCTGCCACAGAGTGCCCAAAACCTGTTGAATATGCTGCATGTGCTCCTCTCAAGTTCTGTTGAAGATAAGGATTTCTTCGAGATATACCACCACAAAAGAGTTGGTGAAGGGTCTCAATACATCATCCATCAATATCATGAAAGTTGTTGGTACATTTGTTAAGCCAAAGGGCATGACCAGTCATTCGAAGATACCTTCTTTAGATTTGAAGGTTTCTTTCATACTGTTAGCACTCTGTAATTTGCCCAAGGCTGAAAGGAAATCACAGAGGCAACATCAGAACCACTTCGAGTCTTGGATCTATCCCTCCAAGACTCAGAGAGGGATCTCTCTGTCTGATATAGCTTTGTTTGAGGATATATTAGGCTAGTTAATGAAAACAATGTGCTTTGTTGTAAAAAGGGTTTATAGATTGGTTGAGACAATTTACACATCCATTGGGCTATGGGGTTTGTAATTAATAAAATCTGAGATACAACCAGAAACGCTGAAGAAATCCTTCACAAGGCGAGATAACACACTCACTGGATCTTTAATAGTTTAAATGATGATCAGAAGAAAAGACAAGGAAATAACTGCAACTAACAAGCACTTAAGAATCTCTTAGTTGAAGATATTTAGAAGATGAACATTCAAATCTTTAGAATCGGAAACAGGGTATCGGAGATAAATCCTGAGACATACGCTACTCTTAAATATTAGTTTCAGAATACAAGGTGATTACAGAGCAAGAAAACATTTAACTGAGAAAATCACATCACCAGTGAACATGCGCAGGAATCTTGTAAAGTGCCTCTTTCATTAATGGCAGATCTATTCAAAAATGTTACAGCTTGATAGCCACAGGGCGTGAAGATCCAACCCTTTTACATTAAAATCATCCCAATAAATAGTATAGGTCTCCTCCGCAAGTTTCGAGAGTCGGTTCAACCGCCTCGGCCAAAAATAGCCACCACTCCCACGAAATTCAGAGTTTTTTGCCATGAAAAATGGACCGTTTTTCTGCGAAACAGGGGTCCGTTCAGACGTGATTATCTCTTCAAATATGACACCTGGGAGAAAAATGAAAGAGGTTATTGTATATGGACATGTTTTGGACAAAACCCTCTTTCGGTTTCATCGAATTCGTCCCCAGCTGGCTGTGACAGCTCCTGAAAGATCGGGACTGAAACGGAAAATGACAAATCTGGAAAAATAGGCCTCGAAGATGCCTTCGAATCTCTTTTCTCGTGATGCCGTTGGAAAAAATGGGAGAGGTTTTTGTTCCTCATCCTGTGCTGACCAAAAACCTCTCTCGGATTTTTAAAATTCGTCTCCGTTTGCTTAAAAATCGGTCTGGAAGATGACAAGGTAAAATGGGCAAAAATGGTAAAAATGTGCAAAAGTGGTTTTTGGCGGGAAAACGGGATTTCAGACCCCCCCCTCGTTAAACGTAGACCGCCCGAGTGGGTCCGAAATTAAACCTGGGTGGTTGATTTCGGGGATTAAATCCGGGCCATCTAGATTATCTTGGGTTTTATTTTAAATTCCGGACCCCCCTTTGTTAAATTCCGGAAGGTGGGGGGGGCTCCGGAATTAATATAACGCGTTGATTAAACTTGGGGTATATTGGATGGGGGGCGGGGTATGAAATATGCATTGGGGTTATGGGTAGGCGGGAGTGGGTAGTGGATGGTGAGGTGGGGTGACGTAGGGGGAGTGGGTAGTGGAGGTAGGTGGGGTAGAAGTTACGTGGGGGTAGGATAGGTTTAGACTTAGGCTATTTCTTTTGTTTTTTATATTGTTTTTTGTTTTTATTTTAATATTTTATGTTTTTTGTTATATGGTACGTTTCTTTTTTCATGTTTTATTTTGTAATTTTGTTTTGTTCTTATTATTTTATTTAAATGGTTATATTATATTTATAATATAATGCTTTTATGTGTATTTTATTATTTTTGTTTTTTTAATGTTTTTTATTGTTTTTTAAATATTTTAATTTTATTTAATTTTTTATAATTGTTTTTTATGTTTTCATTTTTATTTTTTTATTTTGTTTTTAAATTTAATTGTTTTATTTTAATTTAAAATTAACCTTAATTTTCAACTTAGTTACTAACCTAGATACTAAACCAGGTTCTTAATTATTAATTAATTAATTAATAATTAATTAATTATTAAATAGTCATTTACTAATCAATTTTAACCTAGACTAACCTTATTGTTAATTATTTTGTTTATCCTAAGTCTGTTCATGCAGGGATGGAAGGCGGGATAATGGAGGCTGACAAAGGACAAGGGGAGAGGATGCAGCGGATGAAGGATGTAGCAAGGTGATGGGGAAATGAGCGACAAGAATGGAGGGAGGAAAACGGAATCACCTGAGCCATACTTCGTCACCGGGGGAGATGCCAAATCAACAGTCGAAGAATCGACTCGCCTATAATTATAGGACCCTAACATGAGGCTCCATCTGGGGATGGCAACTTCTTTCAGGAGGTGTTAAGAACCACATACTTCTGAACCTGCGGACCAGAGATTTATCCATCGGGCTGGTCTCAAAACCTATTCTGCAACCTGTACCTGTTGTGATCTGGAAACTGAAATGAAATCAAATAAACGCTGCTGAAAAAGAGATGCTCAGAATGCTGAGCTTATTCATTTTCCTACCTACCTACCCTACTGCGATCATTTCTCAGCTAGGTAATGGCAAAATGCCAATGGATCCAATCCAACAGTTGATTTAGTGGCTCTGTTCTTTCACCGTCTGTGAGGAAACTCAGAAATGAGTCTGTTACTCGTGCTTGAGAGTAACTTCCACCATGCTTTCCCTTGCATAAGATTTGATCAACCCAAACAGTAGGAAAAACATCAGCAACAGAAAAATATCTTGTACTAAAAAATTTCTCCATATAGGCAGCTACAGGATCAGTATAGGTTTGGCCCATCTTTTGGTTTTCAACCTCAAACAACTCAGCATCAAGACTCGATTTTTCAGCTATGCATTATGTGTCTTTCACCACTTCCTCATCTGACTGTGGATGCTCTGATGGTTTCTGAAATGATGCCTCTGTTGCAAAAGACAAAGAATCTGATTGCCTGACCATGTCAATATCATAACAGCCTTTTATCTCATGACTGGAGAATGAAGAATAATTTTGACCACACAGGTCATCCAACTGATCAGCTATTGGATCCTGAAAAGACTGACAAGACTGCTGCCTTGGCTCAAATGAAATTTCCAGCTTGTTTCTGTATTCGTCCTTCAACACTTGTCTAAGAGTCTCCTTCAAAACTTGAAATGATTTAAAACACAATGGCATAGAGTTCTTTTGGATTAAATCATAATTTGTCTCAGGCTCTAAGCCTTCATCAAGAATTTGAAAATTGAAGAGGGGCAAGTTCTGCGATTCTGGGTTTAAAACGGCCTCCATATCCTTAATGGTATCATCAATTGATTGGTCAGAGGAAATTTTGTCTTTACTGCTCACAACTGACCTAGAGTTTCTTTTCAGAAATTGACAAGATGAGCAACATAAGGGCAAAGTGTCTTCACTTACTTTGATATTTTCTGTCCCTTCCCCATCGCTGTCATGACTGTTGTGCAAGGGCTGATTTTCGCATCTGAACGGTAAATGATCTTCTTCCTGCCAATGACATGCTGCCGGTTTCTCTAAATAGTCAACCATTTCGGCTTCATGATCATCATCATACTGATCCCACTTGGGTGAATCATCCACGGATGAAATGCCATTGAACATGCACATCATATCAGCTGGTTGTTCTTCTACAAGTTGAGATGGAGCTTCATCTTCGTCTGTGTTGTGAACTGAATACATCAAAGAGTTATTATCCAAACCATGGTACCAAGGATGAGCAACAACATGATTGGGAACTGTGACACTTTCTTTCTCTGAAATCAAGGGACCATGATGTCTTTGGACAACAAGCTCCTCTTTGGTGTTAATCTTCTGCATCAGCTTTTCCATGGCACTGGCCAAAATCTGCAGTTTAGCTTCTGATGATTTCAGCTGCTTC
>ML791127.1:121417-138720 GCA_009831015.1 Picea engelmannii
ACACACTCACTGGATCTTTAATAGTTTAAATGATGATCAGAAGAAAAGACAAGGAAATAACTCCAACTAACAAGCACTTAAGAATCTCTTAGTTGAAGATATTTAGAAGATGAACATTCAAATCTTTAGAATCGGAAACAGGGCATCGGAGATAAATCCCGAGACATACGCTACTCTTAAAGATTAGTTTCAGAATACGAGGTGATTACAGAGCAAGAAAACATTTAACTGAGAAAATCACATTACCAGTGAACATGCGCAGGAATCCTGTAAAGTGCCTCTTTCATTAATGACAGATCTATTCAAAAATGTTACAGCTTGATAGCCACAGGGCGTGAAGATCCAACCCTTTTACATTAAAATCATCCCAATAAATAGTATAGGTCTCCTCCGCAAGTTTCGAGAGTCGGTTCAACCGCCTCGGCCAAAAATAGCCACCACTCCCACGAAATTCAGAGTTTTTTGCCATGAAAAATGGACCGTTTTTCTGCGAAACAGGGGTCCGTTCAGACGTGATTCTCTCTTCAAATATGACACCTGGGAGGAAACTGAAAGAGGTTATTGTATATGGAAATGTGTTGGACAAAACCCTCTTTCGGTTTCGCCGAATTCGTCCCCAGCTGGCCGTGACAGCTCTTGAAAGATCTGGACTGAAACGAAAAATGACAAATCTGGAAAAATAGGCCTCGAAGATGCCTTCGACTCTCTTTGCTCGTGATGCCGTTGGAAAAAATGGGAGAGATTTTTGTTCCTCATCCTGTGCTGACCAAAAACCTCTCTCGGATTTTTAAAATTCGTCTCTGTTTTCTCAAAAATCTGTCTGGAAGATGACAAGGTAAAATGGGCAAAAATGGTAAAAATGTGCAAAGGTGGTTTTTGGCGGGAAAACGGGATTCCAGACCCCCCCCCCTCGTTAAACGTAAGGGGAGGATCTGGGTCATATGTGCCCCTTTTGAAGTAGATCTTGGATCTGGTGCTTCATTTCATCATTTTCCATCAACTAGAGATGATATACTAATCCATTAGGGAGCGATGCACTGGGGGTTAGATCAATTTGATGCTTGACTTGGCAGTGCGTCGGTACCCTGATGGGTGAAGAGAAGATGTCTCTGTACTCTTCCATGATCCTGTCCACTTGTTTTTGTTGCAAAGAGAGTCTCTATGTAGAGGTCATGAATGTGGCGGAGACATTTTGCTTACTGCAAGCATGGATCACAAAGAAGACGAACATCCCGGTCTGTGAAATGACCTTACTACATTTCTTAGCAGAGATTAAAGAAATAGTGGCAGGCGATGCTACCTCTAGTATCATTTACAATTGTCTACCCAAAGTAATAATAACATTGCAAGGTCTAGACTCATACACAGTATTGGAACACACATCATTTTGAACTTTTGAGCTTTATATATTTTACCTCTTAGAAATAAAATTTTACCCAAAAAAAAGAAAAAACTTAGAAAGCAACCTTTAAATTTTAAAATAAATCCATTGGTTGTTATTTATCAATAAGGCGCTTACGATATCTATCGACAATGAGTAACTCTAATTTTATCTAACGATCCTAATGATGCCCAAAGTTTTGGAGCCACCTGAGTTTTAAAAGAAATCCTTTAATGGTCGCTTCGCGCTTCGGGTATTCCAACAAACCTAAACAACAAAAACCTAGAAACTTCGAAGTCCTGAAGATAGCCACTCATGAATTTACCTAAAGAACTCACGAACATGAGTCATATGACACGTGTCCTTTAAAAAATATTTTCCTGGGTTGACACGTGGCACTTACTTTCGACATTTACGTCGGATGATTCACACATTTTCGAGTGACACGTGGCACCTCTCTTTTCTTGACACGTCAACAGAATGATGTCATCCCTACCACGTCACTCCGAGAGATTGCTCTTCGGGAGTTTTTTTATTTCACAATCCCCGGATTATCAAAGCGTTGAAGTAAAGTGATTACAAAAAGTACAAAGGATTTTCAAGGAATTAATAAAATGGTTAATGACTTTAATTAGTCATGATTAAGTGTTAATTTATCACTTCGCAGTTTCAGATTTCAGAATTTTTCTCTTGCGCTATATTCAAAACTTATGAATTCATAACTTCCAAAATACTTAAAGTTAATACAACGTATTAAACATGATTAATTAAGACATAAAAGTGATTACACAGAGATTAACTCCTCCGTGAATTCGAACTTCGAGAGATTTCCACCATGTCACATCCAAAACTTTTGAACGCGAACCATCAGAGTATTAATGACATTTATGATTGATTAAGGTTAATGATTTCAAATAAATATTGTGAATCACCAAGTAATGAATTCCATTAAGTTTAATAATTTCTTCGTCAGTAGAACTATACAAAGATCGATAGACTTTTTGAATAAAGCACTTCAAATTTCAAAATCGTTTTTACCATTTTCAATTAGTATTTTTTTACTCAGTGAAGAGCTTACAAACTTCTCTTGTCACAGGTAGTCTAATTCTATTTCCTTGAGGATTATGGTGCCCTGAAAAGCTTCAAAGAAGCTTGACGCATCGGGTGATGATTCAAATCCAAACACAGATGTGCTATTAGAAAAAACTTTGGGAGTTGTGGATGCCATTAAAAATTCGAAGCAGGTTTTTGATGTCTTAGAGCATGAGATCATTAACTGTCTAGATTGACCCTAACAGATAACAGAACGATAGAAATTTCGGCCTTCAAAACACAAGCATCAGAGATCAATGAGAGGCTGGAAGTTGCCCAACAAGAACTCTATCAAAAACTATATTCTATTCAAAAATGCTACCAGGTAGTATACCTTTCTCTAAAAGATATTTATATCAAGGAAAAATAGGCCTTCTCAGCTCGGTCTAAGTTTCAAATAGTTCTCACATGGAAGTAGAGAGATAATACCTCTGGTCTTCCCCTTCTCTCTCATTCTAAACAAGTAAGAGGCGAAATGGCCCTAAAATCATGGGAAACAAATCTGGAAGAAGGTAAGAAACTTTCCAGAGATGTAAAAGAGGCTTGTCTAGAGGCATTATCTTCAATAGAAAAAAAGTTGATTGAGTTTGAAGGGAATAGTATCTCAGAGGCCTTGGGGAAGATCAAAATAGAAATGAACCAACAAAGCTCCAGAAAGAACAAGGAAAATGCTCAGGCGACCATCCAAGAGATGAGCCAGATTGATTTACTTAAAATAAATCAATGGTTGGTTAATCCAAGTTCACAGTTTTAGGCCACAGTCCAAGAAGTGAACAAGATCTAGGAGAAGCTGCCCCAAATACAGAAGAAGATGTTTTACTTCAAATTAAATGAAAGGATTGAGCCTTCAAGATTCATGGTAGCGTTGATGGATAGATGCACCCAATGCATTGAACATGGAAAAGAAAGTGTAGCTGGGAGAAAATGAAAAATCATGCATAACATCCACTTTCTCCACCCATTCTACTTTTCACCCTCCAACCGTCACTTACCCTGTTTATCTCTACCAATCACATTCTTGCATCCATTCATCCCACCTTCTTATTGGACACTTGTTCCCCCATCATTATTTTCATGAACTTTTACTCTTCCCTATGATCGTTAGCAATTCCATAACGAGCCAACTCTGAGCTACTTGTCTGATTATCCCCCCCATGTCTCCAACTGTAATTCCTTATCCTAATGAACGCATCTGAAGGGACATATGACAAAGAGATGAAATGACAAAGACAGTAATCCAAATGATAGCAGTGGCCTTAATGGACATGCGTACCTGTAGTAAATATCAAAGGAAAACAAGCGCATCTAAAAGCAGACGAAGAGACAAAGGAAGCGCCAACAAAATTCAACAATATTTGCATAGTGTTATTTTATTCAAATGTATTCTATTTTTAGTCAAATATTGTGGGAAGTCCAACAGTTTTGAGTTGTGACAAATTTTGTATAAATACATAGATTTTAGACCTATTCAAGGCTGCTTCTTGTCAAATGTAAAAAGAGAAACTCTTTTTGAGTATTAATACAAGCGCAAACAAATATTCTAAGTTTCATTCAATTTGAGTTATGTGTTCCCTCTGTGTTTCCATTTCTCTAAATTTCTTTCTGTAATTCTTGAAGAGTGATTGATTGCAATTTAGTACTACATCTACAGTAATCATATTATATCATTGGTTCATTCAGTAAAAAACTTTTCCTCTGTTATTACTGTGAGTAAAACAAGACCTGTGATCTTTGTGAATTACTACATTTTTATATCTTGTTCAAGGGTGCATATTCTACTTTTCTTCTACCGCAAACAAGGTGAGACTTATCTGTAATTGATACCTAACTTTGTTTAACAGTTTTTAAAATCATTTCTACGTCATTTGACATTATAATTGTGACTCAAATAACGAGATACAACCTCTGTACTTTCTTCTCATTAATTTCTTTTAAATATTATTTCTCAAAAAACTGAAGGTAGAAAAAAGCACTCACAAAAACACTTCTTTTAAAATCGTTGATGCCTGACATTATTCTTTGAGCCTTAGAATCAATCTTAGGAACAACATCTTTTTGGCGTCGTTGCCGGGGAGCGTAGAAATGAAATCTTTTTCCTTGGGAGAACGAAAAGGTAAATTTGTTGGCATGTTTACAGGAAGAATGTGCTTGTCATTCATGGCAAGAACAACAGTGAACCAAACCTCGAGAGCGCAGGAGACAAGAAAGCTCAGAAGAGATAGCGGTTTCCAGAAGTGAAGACGAGATCCAAGAGACGGACTCTGAGGAGGAGAAAAGGTCGAGACCAGTGAACACTTAGAAAACCTTCTAAGTCGGAGAGATCAGAAGCTCAGGAGGAAGAGCGACAGTGGCCGTTGGATCATCGATCCAGAGGACCAACAACCGTCGGATTGAATTAATGGAAGGATAGGATAAGCAGGGAAAAACGATTGAGAATTCGATCATCCAAATTTCCATCAACCATCAGATTGATTTAAGTGGAAGGACAGGATAAACGAGGGCTAAGATCTGAGATCTCGATTACCCAAATTTTCGTCAGCTGTCGGATCGAAATAAATGGAAAGATAGGATAAGAAAAGATGGAGAGTCATTGGATTTAATCCAAGACAAAGCTACATCACAGACAGATCGAGTAGTTGATCTAAGATCTTGATCAACGAACAACATTTGCTTCGGGTCTAAAGATGTGAGGAGGTTATGCTCCGAAGAAATCACTTCGAAGAGTTTCAGTTTGAGGTTTGAAATCCTTGAAGCCCGAAGGGCCAAAGTGTCAAAGGGCTGAAGATCCAAAGTCATGAGGGACAGAGTCCCAAACTCTCGAATGCCAAAGACCTGAATAATACCCTATTCGTTGATTGCCAGGAGGGGTACGTATCAGAAGATTACGCATTTGGGCATAAATACTACGGGAAAACGCGAAGGAGAAAGGTTTGAAATCGCTGAAGCCCGAATAGTCGAAGCAGCTAGGAGTCGTTGATCTACGAGAGGACAAGTGTCACTATATCACAAGTTCCAGGTAAAACACCTGGAGGGAAGCCGAGCAAGGAGGAACTGAAATCTGAGAATGCTGAAGGGTGAAGTCCTGGAGCGGAGGATAGTAGTTGGATTAAAGAGGAAAAATGTCAGTAAATCTTCCATTTCGGAAGATATCCAGGCAGAAGAAACGAGAAGATTGAGATTTGAAATCTTCGGAGTTCGGAGTCCCGAGGAGATCTCGACCATTAATCCGAGAGGGACACATGTCAGTGGATTGTCAAATATGGAATATTGATGTACAGAGGAAAGCAGGGTTTGAGAGTTGAAACTCCTGAAGCCCGGATCAGGAAATCAATCGTAGCCATTGATTTGGAAGGAAGTTACATGTCAATGGATCGTGGAGATCCATGATCGCACGTGGAAGGAGGAAAAGAAGGTAGATAGCAGTCATTGATTGAGTGGCATCGCCAAGGGATTGGAGATCAACGATCATGCTCAATTACGAGGCCAGAACATGCTCGGGTATTAATTTTTCTTGAGCGGGACGTAATCAAAACCACGGTATTGCCAAAGACAATCGTGGAGCTATGTAGTGAATTACGGGGTGAAAAGCGGGTTTCCCTCAAACCTCCTTTAGCCGTGCCCGCAATCACGTGGTCACGTGAGATCATCGCCCAAGGTTATATCGAAAGAAGGAGATAGCACTCGCTAGGATCCACTTCGAATATCGGGAGTTGGGAGAATCGATATGTCTCATACCAAGATTCCCGAAGTCGCGAGTCACGAAGCGCCTTTTGGTTAGGGGTATGGTCACCGTCGATGGTCATGTGAAGGAAGGGGATTAGAAGCCAAAGAAGCCAAAAATGACTAGCTGTAAATGAAAGAGAAGATGAAGAGTTGCGACTACCAGAGAAGCCAATTAATCTTTGGATAATGGCCACTGATGATGAACAGATTCATTATAACCACCAAAGAAGACAAAGAGTTGTTATGATGATCTGACAGAGAACTTGGAGTGAGAAAGACATGTAGAACAAGCAAGAGAGTGTGCTTTTTCCATAGTGATGCAAGTGGGTAGGAAGAGACGCAGTGCATAACCTAAAGGGGAGATCCATGGCACAGTGAAGAGAAGGCAGAGGCAACACAGAGCATAAAAGGAAGAAGATAAGCTAAACAGGGGGGGTGTTGAGCGCAGAAGGAAAAAGAGCAGAGCATAGAATCAGAACGATGCAGAAGAGGAACATAGCATAGAACCTGAAGTAGGTAGAGGAGACATAGAGCTATAACAGACCATATCAGAGACAAAGAAAGTAAGTAATTTTTTGTAAGATTCAATCAGGGTGGTAGCGTGGTGCTAGGGAGGATTGCAGTCCTCTAAATTCTAGTTGGTGCTAGAAGATATTCTGGGAGTTGGTGCTTCCATCTAGTGGGTGCTAGAGAAACCTGGGAGTTGGTGCTTCCATCTAGTTAGTGCTAGATAAATATGAGAGTTGGTACTCTCTGCATGTTGTAGCTTTCTATCAGAGGTTGTAGCCTCATATTTGAGTTGGAGCTCAAAGACTGTGATGTACATGAAAGTTGGAGCTTGATTGACATCCTAAGAAAAAGAGGTTTTCACCCTTTATGGGTTTCCTCAAGAAAATCAGTGTCTCTGTATATTCTGTGTGATTGATCATTGTATATCTATGCATGCTAAGTTATCAACAACACATTAAATAATAATCTAGAAAGAACCAGAAAATAATATGAAAAATTTCAAGATTATATACATAATTGATTCACCTCCCCCTCTCAGTTATATTTCCAACAATTGGTATCAGATCTCGTGCCTTTGATCACAGGTAGATCCTTAAGCTTGAACATGACTAGTCATGATGGAAGTTCAATTAATAGACCCCCTCTGTTTGATGGAACAAACTTTCCCTTCTAGAAAATAAGGATCATAACACATTTAATGTCTCTGGGTGGTGATGTTTGGGATGTCGTTGAAACGAGATATGTGAAGCTTGTAATATTGGCCTCAAAAGATGATAAGCTGGAGTTTAGATTTAATGCAAAAGAAATGATTGCCATCCTCAGTGGATGTTAATGGGTAAATCGGTAGATGCGGACATGAACTAATCCCCCTAGATCCACCTGGATCTAGAACAAAAAAAGATGGAACAATACGCTTTCCCTAGATTACGATCATTGAATTTAATTACCAAAGGAGGAATAGATAACGTACCTTATGAATCACTTCCTTATATCTTTGTTGATCCTTCTTTGCTCCACTGCTCCTGTGAGATCAGATCTGTAATAACACAAATCAACCAACGTGAAAGTAGCAATAACGAAATTCAATGACGACCTAAACACGTGATCAAGGAGTCATGTAATAAAATACCAGTCATTTTATGGGAAAGATACATGCCACTGTATTATATTAATGAAAGGTAGAAGATACAACCGAATTGCCTTGATGTCGCAAGTTCCCTTTCAGTAGCCCTTCGTTTTGACACACACATACATTTGCTCTGATATTTGCATGAATATTCCTCTCAAAAACTTGGTAGATGAATGGAGACCTGGAGCATTGTTTGAAATAGGATTCTTCACATAGACTTCAATCTATTCTCTCTTCAGTCTCTATGCTTCTTTATGCTTGTACCTCTAACCTTTTCCATGAGAAGCCTATCATTATATAGGAGATGTTGAAGTGGTTAAAGAGATGAGGATGATCCCATCAAATTAGAGAAATCAATAGGATCGTAACCATATGGACGCCACCTCATATTTCTAGAAGATTCCACTTCTATAAGCTACTAGAACTTCTTTCCTCTTTTAGTTTTAAAATGCCACTGTGACCTGCCCACACAATAGCCTGCGAAAATCCCGCGGACTGGCTATAATGTAGCAAGCAAAAATTAGGGATTTCCGCACTGTGTAAAGGGAGTTGCCTGCGACAGCCTTCCAAAAATACATCTTGCAAGGGTGGAAAGAGGTTTCTTTTCTCAGGCAAAATATTATATTGGGAACCTGAACACATGTTTATGTAATCATCATCAAGGTGACCAAAATAATGTGTAATAGAATTCCCCCCAAAGTATGAGGATGGAACTTGAGATAGCCGAAGTACTTTGTAAAATAAGCGTGTATGTGTTGAGAACTAGGGGCGCACCAATCAAGAACCTGCAAACAATCAAGCAACTGTTCAATATCACAATATGTTTGAAGTAGGTATTCCCATGTCCAGACCATAAATAACTGAAACCATAAATGTAGGTCATGGCCACCAATTATACAACGTGGATCCTACTGATATTATGTAGTTGTGGGAGGTATTTACCTCCACGTGTGAACCTGACGAGAATAGAATACTCCAGAAAGAAAGAAGAAACCCCAATGAGTTGGCTAATAACCCTAGAAGACTTGTCGGCTCAAGAAGATAATTTATATTAGGTTATTAGCCTCCAAGAGAAGAAGTCGACTAGAAATAATAATAATATATTGAACAGACATGTAGAGAGAAGGAGAAGTCGGCCCCAGTAAGTCTGCCAGAACCATTATAAATGCAGGGTGTCAGTCTCTCATTTGACACATCTCAGTAGTTGTAGAGAGCCAATTTTGTGTAGTGCAGTTGCAGTATTGTGCGCAGGTTTAGAGGAGAACTGTCGGTGCAGCTGCTGCAACTAGCATTTACGTTTTGGCTTGGAATTTCTCTTGGCTAGGGTTTGGACTATTTGATCAGCTCTTGTTGGTGCACTATCCTTGGGGAAAGGTGCACTACCTTTTGTTTGGCTATCTAGCCTAGGGTTTTCTTACAGAATGATTCTCTGTCAAGGTTAAGGTGCTCAGAGGGTGGCTTCGGCATATGGTTGGGTGACAAGGGTATTGTCGATGGTAAAACGAGCACAAATATTTCATATTCTAACAGGTTATGGGCCCACACCTCCTTCATTCAATCTAAACGCTGGAAGGAAACATAACCACTAGGATATTGAGCTCATTGAGGAACTACCACTAGGGTTACTAGCAGAAGCAGCTTCCAAGACACTGTCGCTAGGGTTACTAGCAGGAGCAGTTGTAGAAACCCTAATCCTCTTATTGAGGAACCTTAAGTGAATGGATTGACCTAATCTCCAGATAGATCAGTGCGCTCTATCCTAGCGCATCTCCTGATACTCTCAGAAAACCAAGACGTGAAGTTTGAATTTCTGGTCAAATCTAGGGTTGACCAAGTCAAGCAGCCATGAATTACTCTATGAAGTCAGAGAACAAGTTATATGGAGCCTCTAACTTAAAAGTGTGGAAGACAAGGATTGACCTCATCCTTGCCAAGAATAAAGTGCTCGATATCATGAAAGGAAAGATCATGAAGACGGAGTTTGAAGTAGGAAAAGAGAAGGAACCGCAGAACGTTGCAGCTATGGAAAAGTTCAAAGATAGTGATATCGATTCTATGAGTATCATAGTGGAATCTATAAAATACCACTTGATACCCTACATCTCCCATCTTGACTCATTGAAGAAGATGTACGATGCCCTAACAAATCTCTTCTCAGTCAGAAACATTGGACAAGTAGTGAGTCTGAAGAATGAGCTCTGTGACATGAAGATGAATGATGACGACAACATAACATCATACTTTGTGAGAATATCTCAGTTAAGAGATCAAATACAAGCTATTGAAGAGATCATCTCAGAGAAGGAGTTGGTAAACATAGTACTCAATGGTCTTCCCAAGACGTGGGATGCATTTGCTGCAAGCATGAACACAAGAAAGGAGTATCTGACGTTTGAATAACTTTGGAATTGCTGTGCTCAAGAAGAATCAAGGATCAGTGCAAAAGAGAAACCCCAAAAGAAGTATGATGATCAAGCCTTCACAACAAGATTCAAGAAATTCAGGGACAAAAGAAAGTTTGGTTCAAGGAGGAAGCCAAATCAAGAGAAAGACATTTCAGAAGTACAATGCTTCAACTGTCGAAAATATGGTCACTACAAGATTCATTGTCCCAAGCTAAAGAAAAGGAAGGAGAAACATGAAGCATCAATTGCCGAAGAAAATGAACCTACAAAGAAGACTAAGCAGGATGGAAGAGACTTCTTCTTCTAAGGTAACAAAACTCTTCTTATTTTTTGTACATATATTGTTTGCATCATCTCTGTACATATCTTGTATATCTATCTCTTGGAAGATAATGTGTTCGAAGAAGAACTATACCTATGGAAGAACAACAAGATAAGAATGGATATCATTAGATAATACACATGAAAGGATGAAATAAAAATCATGTAGAAGCTATTGCAAGATAAGCCAAATCAATCATGAAGAGACTTAGAAGAAGCAAAGACAGAAAGAAGTCAACAATCGAGAGGAAATTGGAAAAAGACTTATGGCGTTTTGTAGAAGATAACAAGACGAAAGCGTGGACTCTGTTAGACAAGAGAGCCAATTATATATTGAAGAAGACAAAAAGACGAAAGCGTGGACTCTGTTAGACAAGAGAGCCAATTATATATTGAAGAAGACAACAAGACAAAAGCGTGGACTCTGTTAGACAAGAGAGCCAATTATATATTGAAGAAGACAATAAGGATGTGGATGGAAGAGTGGACTCTGTTAGATGGAGGGAGCCGATTATATGCACTCATACATGAATCAAGGATTAGGAGGGAGATAATCCTATGATCCATTGAAGATAATGAAGTATATATCCATGATAGAATCCATGAAAGACAGTACATATTCTTCAAAGAGAAGCCTTAAAGTATCCCTGGTTGTTCATCCACATCCGTGATCCTATGATGGAATCTTTAGGGCATGGAATCTATAAGAAACTCCATGGACCCAAGAATATAAAGAAAAACATGAAGAAGAACATGAAGACTCCAAGAAAGAAAGAGAAGCCAGAACAACCAATCATTGTATTGAGAATCACAAGATTACCAACCTGATATGAACTCACTAAAAGCAATTAAGCAGAGGAACTGAAAGTCGTGATGAAGAATAGTGTATGGAAGACTTATGAATGAAAGCATTGCCAGAACCAAAGCTAGAGGTTCTCCCAGATGGAGGGAGAAGACTATGATGATTACTTGTTCCAGTAAACCAAACTTATCTCTACATGAGTCATTATATCATCCGCAACATCCATGAGTTGGATTTCTACATCAGATGAATGCAAAGAATGTTCTCCAGAGAAATTGAATAAAAAGCGTATGAAGAGCAATCTCAAGACTTTGAGGCATACCAGAAAGAGACCCTTGTATGCAGATAGAAGAAGATAACTTGGTGGAGAACCTCCATTGCACAGTAGAAGCATGGTGGATATTTCCTATAACATCAAGATGATTACTCAGTAGATCATATCTCATGATGACAGAAGAAGTGCTACATGGATATGTTCCAGTTTTACAACTATGATATACTCTACTATTCAGAGCTACATAAAGCCTTCACAGTGTTCCAAACCAAAGTACATTTGAAATCAAGCATTACATTATCCGTGATGAAGTTTAGAAAGGATAAAGTGGTTCTCCAATACATATCTCCACAGATGCGTAGATAAGAAAACATTTTGGTAATGCTTCTATCCAAGATGAAAGAGTTTGCGTACTCAAGATGAAGCTCGTGGAAACGACTTCCTTATTGAAAAAGGAAGAGATGACTCCCAGGATGGGAGGGAGCACTAAAAATATTATTGAAGACATTCATTTTCAAGATTGAAAAATAGTCCATCTTGGACAGATGCTTTCCTGTTCGAAAAGTGGATTGAGATTTCTGACGGATAGCGATTTCCCATTGTGGTTAACATGGGAAATGGTCCAGATTGTTGATGTATCATAGACATCGACTTCCTATTGTGGTTAACATGGGGAGTGGTATAGGGAAGTCTCTCTTCTTGAGGGTTACTCAAGAAGACTGGCCCGCCTCGCCGGACAACGATTTCTCATTGTGGTTAACATGAGGAATGGTTTGTTTTGGAGGTTGATGCAGGACAATCTTTTCCTCTTGTGGTTAACAGAGGAAATGGTTTGGACAATCATTCCTTAGGTTTTATACATTCTCTCCAGGGTGTACTTTGATTAGTGTAGGAAGAATGGCCCAGGGTGGGGAATGGTCCAGGCTCAACAATCAGGGACATGCATTCCTTAGGGTTTATACATTCTCTCCAAGGTGCACTTTGATTAGTGTAGGAAGAATGGCCCAGGGTGGGGAATGGTCCAAGTTCATAAGACATGACAATTATTCTTCCTTGCTTGAGAAGAATAGTTCATATATCTCATTGTTCTACTCTGAGGGCAAATATTCTTTCAGAGCTCACATATGTGAGTGAAAGATTGGCCCAGATGATTCATTTTATATCATAACATTGTTTCTGTGCAAGTTGCTATCAGATGTTTGTTATGAAGACTGTATGACAGTAGATGTAGACTACTGTGGTGGATATGTTCCACTGTTTGTGACTATACGTTGCTGATCAAGTACTTGTGTGTTACTTGGTGTGGTAGTGTACCACTGGATTGTAGTTATGTACTACTATGGATAGACACAGTTGTGTTCTATTTTTGTTATGATTGCCTTAAAGACTATCAATAGTTTATTGGAGATAATCATCAACCACATGAATGATGAACAAATATTTTCCAGATGGAAAATGGTTCAGAGCATTTACTCTTCTAGATTAGAAGAATGGTTTTTGTATCACTCTATGGATGGAGCATCA
Organism: Picea engelmannii; assembly: GCA_009831015.1. Lineage (NCBI taxonomy): Eukaryota > Viridiplantae > Streptophyta > Pinopsida > Pinales > Pinaceae > Picea > Picea engelmannii. Next base: position 134,579 of record ML791127.1, read on the forward strand.
TGTCTAATTACTCAGATAGAGTATGGTTTCGAGAGATGATGCACCTAATGACATTGATGGTGATGATGGTGCTCATGATCTTGTCATAAGATAGTCTAGACGACTATGTTGATGCTACCGAGTGAATGGTATGTTTTTGTGCTCAAGACCATTACCTATAATACCTCCCTAGCTAGGAGGGAGTGTTGATATTATGGTAGCTATGGGAGGTATTTCCCTCCACGTGTGAACCTGGCGAGAATAGAATACTCCAGAAAGTAAGAAGAAACCCTAATGAGTTGGCTAATAACCCTACAAGACTTGTCGGCTCAAGAAGATAATTTATATTAGGTTATTATCCTCCAAGAGAAGAATTCGACCATAAATAATAATAATATACTGAATAGACATGTACCTAGAAGGAGAAGTCGGCCCCATTAAGTCTGCCAGAACCAGTATAAATATAGGGCGCCAATCTCTCATTTGACACATCTAAGAAGTTACAGAGAGTCAGTTCTGTGTAGTGCAGTTGCAGTATTGTGCGCAGGTTTGGAGGAGAGTTGTTGGTGCAGCTGCTGCAGCTAGCAGTTACGTTTTGTCTTGGAATATCTCTTGGCTAGGGTTTATACTATCTGATCAACTCTTGTTGGTGCGCTATCCTTGGGGAAAGGTGTGCTACCTTTTGTTTGGCTATCTAGCCTAGGGTTTGATTCCAGAATGATTCTCTGTCAAGGTTAAGGTGCTTGGAGGGTGGCTTCAGCCTATGGTTGGGTGACAAGGGTATTGTCAATGGTAAAATGAGCACACATCTTTCATATTCTAATAGATCCATGTCACCAAGATTTTGCATAGCCACTGGGAATACACTATGGATCCATGCATGAAAAACTAAAGTATGAACATAGCCATGAAACATACAAAGTGGATCTATGTGTCAAAACAAATCACAGATACTCCTTCGCAACCTAGACCAAAAAATGGTGAAGTCCAAGGTCTTCAATCCATCGTATGTTAGTACGATTCTAGTCACGTGATTACAGATGTTGATGTCGAACGTGAATAGAAACCACTTGATTACCAGTCATTAATGAAAATTGTTAACAAGTGTGAGGGAAATCACCATTGATGTCAATGAATTCCAAGGTACCCCAGTACAATCCAACAAGTGTGAATGAATGAGTTGTAGTCGAACACTTGATATAATCTCTCGATCAGGGATCAATGATGTAGATCCATTGTCGAAAGCGAAGAACCTGCCATTGAGGCATGCAGGCTCTAAGGTACTAAATATTTTCTAAGCCTTTTTCCTGGATAATGAGCTGAAGTCGACATGAAAAGGTTCGTCACAGGAGGGCCTTGATGTATCCCCCATCAATGACATGAAATAAGTAATAGATTTAGGATAGAGAAAAATACATATGTGACTTGGGACTGACACATAGAAGGTTGACATGGTAAGTATGGACAATTGCAGATGGGCGACTCGATAGAAGGTTTCGGTTGAACTTCTCTTGAACATATGAATGACACGACAATGATATTGGTAGTATTGACTCAAAGACAACCCGAAATATGAACTTGCAGAAGGTCAGACAAGAGACAAAAGGATTACCCAACCCATATTCAAATGACAAAGAGGGGTGTCATGTTCAAGAGTGACGCTTACTGCCATTAATACAGATACAGAGACACATTCCTTTCCCAAATTTCCCCCCACCATTTCTGGCAAGTACGTATTTATTTTTACACAAGCTTGAGGAGGATAACATATGCTTGTCAATTTAAGCTCATCTGTCGGACGTGTCCCTCAGAGTACATTTAACGAACCCTAAGAAGGAGTGGTTTAGTCCCTTATGGGCCTGTCGATGTTTGTTTAACGAGTCCAAAGATAAAAAAACTCGAAGGTTTTTCATGATTATAGAGTCTGGAAAAACACTTAAAAGAGAACTCTCTTAGTTCCTTTTTCATAGAATAGTTCAACAGGACCGAAAAATGGATAAACTATCACCCACCAAACGTTTTCTTCAAATACTTTTACGAGCGTGAAAAGAACAAGGTCGCTTGACAATCTTTTCGTTTTTAAGGAGCATGAAAATAGCTGAACGAATTATCCATAGGTTTCGTTATTTTCGTGTTACCATGAAAAGTAAGAAAATATGACAAAAGTATACTCGGTTACGTTCTCATTGGTTTTCAAGCCTGAGAACGAACAAAGACTATGCTTGAGGTTTTTCTAAAAAACCTTAAAAAGTGGTTGTACATGCGACAAAAATAGAATAAATCATACAAACTGTCCATAATTCGCCATCCAAAGTCCTAAATTTCTTCCTGCAAGGAACAAAACATTTACAAGACCTTTAGAGTTAATGGGTTTCTGACCAAAATGTATTTATATAAAACAAAATATTGGAAAAAATGATAAAAAAAGTAATAAATAGAAGCAAAAAGTATTTTTCACCATTTTATTTTCACTTGGTCAAAAACTTACCACAAACCCTTGTTTTTTACCTCAACTTCGGCGATGGATTGCAGAGGCTACAGGGGATCATTCCACAAACATATTGCATAAAAGAGGTAAGCATCTCATCTTCTATCTTTTCAACGGATTAATTTTTGTTTTTGATGATTTGGGACTGCTAGTCGTGCGTTGGTGCCGCCGCGAGTGGCCTATAACGGGCCTTGCGGAAATCAACAATTTCCGCAGGTGCGTTAAGGCGCACTCGTAGAAATTCCGCACGGTATTTGAATTTTGGTCGCAGCGGTCGGAAAACTAAAAAGAAAAGTGAACGTTGACTCAATAAAAATCCCAAAAAATGTTCAAAAGGTGTGCTAAATATATTCTCTGTTTCCCATGCAGGTATTTGCTTGCAAAGATGTTGGAATGGAGGGAGCATGAGCACGAAGAAAACAATCTCATGGATTTAAATGATCCGAGGACCGTGAATGCCCTCTGGTAATGTGGTCTATTAAAATTCTTCAAAGTTCAGGGCATGAGAGCCCAACGGAGATTACTAGAATATTTGGTTCATATGTTGGATTCAAAACAACAAGTGTTCCACGTGGGTGTTCATGTCCTCTCTTTGGATATTGAGGATATTTATTTCCTGACAGGGTTGTCACGTCATGGGGCATGCGTGACTTTCACAGGTGGTCGAGGTGGTGGATTTCCCATGAGTGAGTACATTCGTGAGCATTGTGAACCTAACGCTGAAAGACGTAAAGGAAAATTAGCAATCCAAGGTGTGAGAGATTTCACCCTCAGGACCATCTTGTTTACTGTTGCATGGATGGAAGTGAGTTCTTCGCCGCACATGACACTCCAAAGTTACTTCCAATATGCTATTGAATGCTTGGAGCCTCGAGTATTCAATTGGTGTGACGGTCTATTACGCAACATGAAAACTCAACTCACGAAAAGCAAGAACGGGGACCTCAAACAATTAAGTTATGGGTCTATTTTAGTATCTTTCTTCCTCGAAAGAGTTCCACACCTACACCTATAGGTGGAATTGGGAATACCAGCCTCGAGAGACCCACGAATGAAAAGATGGTGTGATTTGATGACACAACATATGGCGGGTTGGATTGTGAAGTATGATGATGCATTCTTCAATTGGTTGGGACCGCAAATCCTGATGATTGATGATTATGCTTATGCTGGTCTAGACTTTCGGGGTGATCCAGATTTGGTTCTCCCTGAGGGATCTCAGTGGGGAGATCTAGGCAAGAAAGGCATTTGCGTTTTTACAATGTTTTTAGGAGTTTTTAAAATATTTAATGTTTTTGTGTTTCCAATCAAAAGACTAATAAAAAAATTTCGATCATGCAGATGTAGGGCCACATCGACCCCCGGGGTCTTCTCCTATTCAGAAGCGAGGAGAGGCACGCGTTGTGGCTAGATGGGATGCCGAGGATTATGATGCGATAGAGCAGAACCTGGAAGGCTTGATGGCAGACATCCTTGATATATCCATCGTGGAGATCTTGAGGTGTTATCAACGCCATATTGTAGGCGTATCCAGCTCACTTAGTCGGTTACTATGTAGGGTAGCGAGAGAAGTAGTATGTTATCGCGAGAGGCATCCATGAGGCCATTTTGTAGGGGCCATGGGATCTATATTTTGATATTTTGATCTTCGGATGAAAACTCTTTTTTTAAACAT
>ML791127.1:138753-163788 GCA_009831015.1 Picea engelmannii
AGTTTACTCTGCTCTTTGTACAATATGTGAAATGTGATTGGAATTACAAATGTCTCAAATGTCTGTCTAATACATAATTAGCTAGAGCATCATTTAATGTATTTAGACATCTAGGAATGTGTTGATATTCAATATAATCGAAATGACATTTCAAGAGGCAGATTCGTAAATATACCCATAGTAGAGTAGGGCTTTGGATAGTATAGGCATTGTTTAACTGCAGAACTATTAGTTGTGAATCAAGTTGTATAATGAAGCGACGAATCCCAAGCAAAATAGCACTAGTCAATAATTCGATGACCGCGCTATACTCCGCAATATTATTGGTCACTCGACCGAGGCAAACACCTTGTAGACAAATAAGTTCGTTTGAGGGTGCATAAATTGCCCAAGCAGCAGAAGCTAAATTCCGGGTACTACGACTAGCTCCATCGGTGAAGCCAATGTAAGGTAGTGATAACACCGACATATGGAGACCAAACACAATGCAGGGTAAGTAGTCAGGAGTAAAAGTGAAATAGAAAAAACACACTAAAGTAACACACAAGAGTATGATACAGTAAAAATACAAGTGCTTATGCAGAGACAGGCTAAGCGTAGTATTTCTTCAAGTAAAGCCCATTTTTGGGTTCACTCAAAGGAGTGTCATCGTAATCTACTAACTCGTATGCTCCCTTCTCTAACACTCTTTTAACAATATAAGGGCCTCGCCACATAGTCTCAAATTTTTCGGCTCCTAGCAAATCACGATTTTTTTCATAGAGGAGAACTAGATCTCCTTCAGAAAACGTGTGTGGCTTGACATGTTTGTCATATCATGATTTTACATGTTTCTTCTAGGTTTCAATAACTAGGGTGGCATCGCGACGGGTTTTGTCCAATTGCGTAAGATACAACATACGTTCCTCCTCAGCAGAGGTGTTTGGGAGAAGTTGGACGACTAGTTTTAATGATGGAATTTCACATTCAATCGGTAGAACAACTTTTAAACCATACACTAATTGGAAGGGTGTAAACCCCATGGCTGACTTTATGGATGTCCGATAGGTCCACAATGCTGAGAACAACATCGTGTGCCAACTTGTTTTGGGAATTCCGATAATCCGTCGAAGCATGGTAATAAGTACTTTGTTTATTGCTTCGACTTGGCCATTGGCTTGTGGATAGTAGGGGATTGAGTTTTCATTTCGAAGACCCAACTTTTCCGTAAGCTCAGACATCATAAAGTTTTAGAAGTGGCTACCTTGATCAGTGACGATAGCCTATGGGATTCCAAATCGTGTAATAATGTGATTGAAGATGAATAGGGATGCAGTTTTTCCCGTGTTGTCGAATGTAGGCATCGCCTCGGCCCATTTTGTGAAATAATCTATGGCTACAATAATGTACCCATTCCCCTTGGCCGAGTGAGGGTTACATGTCATGAAATCGATGCCCCATTTAGCGAAAGGTCCAACGGAAAATACAGGATGTAAGGGAGTGGGGTGAGATATTATTTTGTTGTTGTATGTTTGGAAAGCGTGGCATTTTTGGACGACGATAATACAATCTTTGTATAAAGAAGGCCAAAAATATCGAGCTCGTAAGATCTTTTGGGCAGTAGCATACCCAAACATGTGACCACCACATGCTACAGAATGGCAGTCATTCAAATCTTTTTCAGCCTCATCATATGTGATACATCATTGAAAAATGGAGTCAACTCCATGGCGATAAAGAGTATCACCGAGGATGATATATTGACGGGCTTGGTAATGTATGCGATGACGATCAGTACTAGAAAAATTGGGCCGGAAAGTTTGAGTCTGGAGATATATAATGATATCTCCATACCAAAGGTCATCGAAACTGATCAGAAAAAGGGATTCATCGGGTAATGAATCCTCTGCTACATTTTTCGTCTCAGGACAGGCAAGGTCGCATATCAATTCGACAAACACCAAGGATTTCTTAGACTTAGCATGTTCAAACTCTAAGTTAAACTCGTGGAGTATCACAATACATTTGGAGTATTTCCCCTAGCAACTGGCGTGTAAGAATGTGTTGCATAGGGTTGCAATCGAAAATCACGGTGGTCTTGCGTAAAAGGATATAGTGTCGGAAAGGTTGGAAAGATTGAACAACTGCCAAGGCTAGTTTTTCAACATGTAAATACTTGGCTTCAGTAGTCGTGATACTCTGACTCAAATAATATATGACATGTTCATCGTGAGAATCGTCCTCTTGGACCAGAACCATGGCGATGGTCAAATTCAAAGCAACGAGATAAAGGAAATAATCTTGACTATAATCGGGCGGGAAAAGTAGTGGGGTGCGGGTTAAAGTCAATTTCAAAGTGTCAAAGACTTTGTTGGCAGTGGTGTCCAATATTTAGAGCCTTTCTTTAGAAGTCGAGTAAATCCGAGCGTTAACTCAACGTAGTTCAGGATAAAACGACGTTGAAAGTTAGCCTTCCATTGCAAACTTTGTAGCTGGCGAAGTGAAGAAGGGGGAGGGAGATTGAGAATGGCCTCAACCTTCAAAAGATCTACCTAGATCCCTTGATGTGACACAATAAATCCTAAGAGTCGGCCGGACTCCACACAAAAAACACATTTGTGTGGGTTTAATCATATACGATAGAACCGTCAGCAAAGGAAAATGGCTCGGAGGTGTGCCGGATGATCAACGCGACGCATGGAATGGGCTGATAGGTCATCTAGATATGGTTGGACAATGTTCTTTATATCATGAAAGGCATAAGACATGGCACGTTAAAAAGTCGCGCCGACATTCTTTAAACTGAAGGGTAATTTTCGGTAGGCGAAAGTGCCCCAAGGACAGATAAAAGCGGTTTTATGTTGATCCGTGGGCATGATATTGATTTGATTATATCCAAAGAAACCATCCATCAAAGAGAATATTTCACTCCCATCACAATCGTCAACAATATGGTTGACGAAGGGGGTGGGAAAGTTGTCTTTAGGACAAGCTTTATTAATGTCCCTATAATCAACACAGAAACGGATCATACCTTGTTTCTTGTTAACTAGAACGAGATTGGATATCCAATCAGTTAAATCCACGGCATAAATAAAGCCAACTTTAAGAAGTTTCTTGACTTCCAGCTTGATAGCGGCTGCTTTGCGGGGGTGGACCGAGTGAAGTCCTTGTCGGATGGATTTAGCGCCCGGGTATGTCTTGATTTCATGTACAACAATATTGGGGTCAATACCAGGCATCTCTTCATAGCTCCATGCGAAGACGCCACAAAATTCTTGAAAAAGGGATGTATACGTGGCAACTTCATCAGTGGAACATGAAGCTCCGATGTACACATTTTAAACAACTCCAGGTTTGATAGAGATGTCGAGGGGGATGGTGGGTGAAATGTTGATGAAGTTCCCTTCGTATAACACATCATGAGTGGAGTCGGGAACCAAAGTAATAACGACAATGGTCGACGGAGTCGAAATCCGTTGGTAACTCTTGAGGGTGTGTTGTTCCAGGAAGAGAATGGAGCGATGATGTCCATCATCCCAAGGAGTGCCCTCCATGGACATAACTGACATAATCATCTCATTTGTGGGAAAAATCAAGTGAAAAGGATCAATAGATGAATCACCAAGAGAGGTGGTATAGGGGGATGCCGATTGACTGAATTGGTAAGCAGATTCAATCGGACTCAAGGGCATCTGGTCGTCGTAGAGAAGATAATCACTGGGTGCGGGTACTACCCATGGGTCAGAAGACACAAAAGTTTCACAGACGAAGGTGGAGATCATGTTAATTGAGGCAACCAAAGGAGGTGGAACGTCGAGTGGTGGGATGGGGCAAGTACCCATCATAGTGGAATCTTTTAGAAGACCCACACCGACATTCTCATACCTAGGTGGGGTCTTTGCAATGAAAGGTACATTGTTGGTATGTGTATCAGAGTTAAAGAAGGCCAATTGGTCCACCGTAATCACTTTTCCTTGATGTGGAAAATGTACGACACAGAAAAGAGTGGACACAACTGCACGCATGGAATCAATCTAGCTGCGGCTGAGTAAAAGGTTGTAATTGAGAGGTGCATCAAAGACCTCAACTTCTACGCTGACCGATTTTTCTTTTAACGTGATGGGAAACAAGGGGAGGACATCGTAAGGTTTAAATCCAGAGCCATTAAAGGCTTTGAGCGTGTTGTGTGATTCAGTTAAGGGAGGAGAGCCGATGGATTTCCAAAAAGTGACGGACATGACACACGTCGAGGCACCCTCATCGATAACTATTCTACAAATGTTCTTGTTAGTGACAACAACTTGTATTTGAAACGCGAGTTGAGGGGGTAGCCTTGGAATGTGATCTTCAAAATAAAAAATTATTAATTTCGTATCTATAGGATCAATTCCACCAATAGATTTTAACAGTGCCTTCCATTGTGTAGGACAACTCTGAAGGACTTCGAGGGTTGACATCGCAGATGGTGCTTGAGCTATATCCTCTACAATACTATAGTTCTAAGCAACACACGCATGAGGATTGAAAGCAGACTTTCAAACAACACCCTTTGGGGGAGGGCGAAGAACTGTATCTAGGCTCGGTCATTCGAGATGAAAAGGACCATTGGTAGGTGGAGCTGAGGGAGATGGTTGGACCAATGAAGGTGGTATTTCATCAACTTTCTCCTTAGAGGAAGAATAATCTTTGGCTCGAGTGGTAAGTCTGATGTCATTCTTCTTTGAATCACCATTACACATTAGGACATAGGAAATAGTGGAGGGGGAATGTTGGTCATGAATGACCAATTGGGTCTTCTGTTGAGAAGGGAAGGGTTGTGACAACATGGTCGGTGTAGGTGGTTTTGGGGTCCCTTGAAGGAACTTAGTAACTTCGGCCCGTCTTGGAAAATCCTTAGTGTAGTGATCATCGCCACAGATAAGACAAGGGTATCAGGGTTTGCGCTTATCCTTATCGTCAATAGGTTATGTTTTGGTCTTTTCAGATTGCGGATTATTTGTATCCTCCTTATTCTTACCCTTCCCTTTTTTGGATATATTCTTTCCAGCGGGGGTAGATTGAACATAGTTCACCTCAGAAGTATTGTCGACGGGAGGAGTAGGAGACAGAGCATGTTGAACATTAGAAGCAACAGACTTCGGGTTGGTGGTAGAGGCTTGTGTGGAGTGGGGTTGGGCATGGAAAGTGCCAATCACACCATCAGCTGCATGAGAGACAGCAAGAGTAGTTGAAGTAGAGGTAGTAGAAGGAAGATGTGCATTAGGGAGTAAATCGTAAAGAGTACCTGTTTGTGAGTAAACGAGGTCGAGGTATTGAGCATGACTGATCATCTGTTCTTCTGTGACAACTCCACCCATGGTGATGTCATGAGTGATGTCATTCAAGAATGATTTCATGAACCACTCTGCCAGTAACTGATTGGGAAGCTCAAGTTTGATTAGACATTGTCTCCGATGCCATTGATGAATGTTATTAGAGATATGAGTGGATTTGGTTTGTTTGAAACAACTCAAAATTTTGGTTCCCGTTTCGTAACAGATCGGTAACTGGTAGTGGGTGAGGAAAGCCATGGTGAGGGTGTTAAAGTCAGTGAAGAAGCCTCGTGGTAATTATTTATACCACTTCGTGGCTGAACCCGTGAGAGTTCGTTGAAAAAGACGTAATCGAATAGAGTCATCCATCAAAGAGTTGGATGAACACCAAAGGTGGAAATTCATTACATGATTTTTCGGGTCCTCTCTCGGTTTACCATCGAACATAGGAATGTTGGATGGTAGTTTGGCCAGTATAACGGGCCATTGAGGAGAGTGACTGATAAGATCATTTAAAATTCTAGACAAATCAGGGAGGTCCAGGGTGGCTAAGAAGGGTAATTGTCTATTCACGTGGGGGTACTGGTGACTTTGGGGAGGAAGTCCTGTAGGTATACCAGTAGGACCGTAAGAAACTTGCATATAATGTGAAGATCCGAGCAGATTCGGTTGTTGGTGCAGAGGCATGTAACCTATAGGGTTGTATTGGTTAGGGTTGTTCCCTTGAGCAGGGACATTGGGTCGAGCGTTCGGGCCCCAAATGGGATTGGACGAACCTCAATATGGTTTGCCTGTACTAGGGGGTATGAAAGAGATAGCTTGAGGTTGTTTCCCCCCAGTTGTTTGAGGATTATTTTGGGTAAGATAGTTCCAATACTGGGCCAAGGCTACATATATGTTTTGTCCATAGTATGGGGTAGGTGGGGATTGCCCTCCAATCGGGGGTTATGTTTGGCCTCTAGGGTGAAATTGTCCACCAACAGGAATCTGGTAATTAGGTGTGAAAGACTGGGTGGTGCCACTAGGGTCAGTTCCTCCGATAAGGTATGGAAGAGACCCTCTGGAAGGGGGTCGAGGAAGTGTTAGAATAAAACTAGGAACAAGATTGTGCCCAGAAGGAGTGGAAACTCTAGGAGTTCTAGATGGGACTTGGGTAGGAACGGGAATAGAAGCATTCAATGCATGATATCTAGGGGGAAGTGTTGGGGTGAGTCTAGGAAAAAGCGGCGTGCCAATGGGGGCTTGGCTAGCCACCGTATTCCTGGTGGGAATAGTCGTAGTATTTGGGACCATTGTAGAATGAGGCGTCTGAAGGGGGATGGTCGAGTTGGGATCCGTCGACGAGGTGTCAGAACCACCGAACAGATAGGTAGTCGTAATGAGAGTACGTTCTATATCAGATGTTTCAGGCAACTTGTACTCGACGAATATATCGACACTTGTGTTGGGGCCGAAAAGATCCCATCTCAGAATGTGAGGAGACCAAAAAGGATCCTGACCTTCAATGCCTATGAACGATCCGATTGGTACTCCAAAAGTTTCAACAATAATATCTCCGGAAGAATTTACCTGAAGAATACATCTCTCAGAACCGTGAGGAATTTGAGAATTCTCTAGAGAATCAGAACCTTCCACTCGTGGAGTGGCGATGTCTTGGACCTCACTCTATTGAGGAGAGTCCTCTAGTGGGTTGGTAGGCAAGGGTTGAGAACCTCCCAGATCTTTTGGGGGTAGTCCTTTCATTCTACGTGAGCGGCGTGGAGGGTCAATTTTGGTGGAGCTAAATATTTTACATAAGAAACTCAATGGCCAACTTATGAAACAAACAACACGCGGTAGTAAAATCTAGGAATCAAAACCAAGCAAACAAGACCTTCCTATTCCGAAGTCACTAGTAGTGATGAAATCTAACGTCGCGACGTCGAGACAAGAAGGGGCTGGGCTAGGGTGGAAAATTTACTTTGATGACCTGCTTAACGGACTTACACCCTGGTGCAAACTCCCACACATAATCATGGGTATACCCTCCAAGGAGCCCGAGTGAGTCTGGCCAACGTCGATTCCAGGTACTGTGAAGACTTACCCCTCCACATTCACCTTGTGTAAGACTCTAAGAAGATAATCTACTAAAGTTACCACAAACACCAATGATGCCTGGCGAAATAGTCAATAGTTTGATCCACACACAAGGGCAGGGTATCTAGCCCGAAATCAAATTGAGAGGCTTCCACTCATCATTGTGGGTATACCTTCAATCGACCCCCATAATACGTGCAATCTCTACACTGAGATCAACAAAGTAGGGTGAGTAACTCTATCAATCTCAATGCGACCTTAGGTTTGACCCTTGTGTGAGAAGGGATTCCCAGGAAAAAATGTTGCAAATGGAATTTGACACTCCCTATCACAAGATACTATTGTGTGTTTTGTGCTTTGGAGAATGTGTCTCACTGCCTATTCCAAAGCTCTAGCCTAGCTAATGTTGGTGTAAAAGAGCCCTAGAAAATGTTACTAGTTTAATTTTAAAGTTTCACAATATTATTAAAGGTTGTTGTTACTCAAGAGGGAGACGAGAATGAAACCAATGTGTGTAAGACTTTGACCCAACAATGCATAAATAGAAATGAATGATGAAAACTTTCGTTCGATGAATTCTATCTACAACAAGGAAAAATATTTTTTCTGGAATAATGCAAACAATGATGTACAATTCCCTTTTTAAATGTGGTACCAAACAATCATTAACAATGTAATTTCACTATTCGTTCTCTTTCAATATTTCAAACGCCAATATTTTCCGAATAAATGATTGCTTACAAGACTTAAAAGACTTAATTTTTTTTTTTTTTTTTAGAAACCGATAACAGGGATGGAATTAAGAAAAGGTAAGAAACTAATGAAAATAAAACACTCAACAAGCACCCAAATCAATCTTTCAATGAAGATAAAAACAAAAAATGACAAGAAAAGGTTTCTCCAAATGTGAACAAGAAATGTTATTCTAATCATTAAGCAATCCAGAAGATGCAATCAACTTATAAATACAAACCCAAAACAAAATATTTGATCGAGCAAGCACTCGAACACAAATCCAAAGATTATATCCTTGTCGATAAAAACAAAGATCGAAAAAAGATCAAAAGAGAGGCGTTTGATCTTCGAAATCAATTAAGATCAAATAGGGACAATCATAAGCACTCAAGAACTGGTATCAAAATCCCTTTCCAGCTGACTGAGACATAAACTAGGTAATAGTAGAGGTCAAGACCCAATCCAAAAAAGTTTTCAAACACCGCCGCGGGCAGGCAGTATAATGTAGTGCAAAAATGAGTGATTTCCGCAAGCCAATAGTCATGCAGGTCACGGAAATCCCGCACTGAAACAAACCACCAGGGTGCAGAAATGGAAGGTTTCCGCGGGCTACCAATAGGGTGCAATGCGGATGCGTTTCATAAAATAGAAAATTTTGGAAAAAAGACAAAGGGTCTCAAGAAAATTTTAAATCCAGTGAGTCTAATTGGATCTCCCACAGACTCAGAGACTAAAACAGAATGTAAAAGATAGGCTATAATCAAATGGCCAATGAAAAACCACAATCAAGTTGCACTTTCCCCAGTGGAGTCGCTAATTTTGTTAACGGGTAAATCGATAGATGTAGACATGAACTAATCCCCCTAGATCCACCTGGATCTAGAAAAAAACAAGACATAACAATACGCTTTCCCTAGATTACGATCATTGAATTTAATTACCAAAGGAGGAACAGATAACATACCTTATGAATCACTTCCTTATATCTTTGTTGATCCTTCTTTTCTCCACTCCTCCTGTGAGATTAGATTTGTAATAACACAAATCAACCAACGTGAAAGCAGCAATATCGAAATTTAATGACGACCTAAACATGTGATCAAGGAGTAATGTAATAAAATATCAATCATTTTATGGGAAAGAGACATGCCACCATATTATATTAATGAAAGGTAGAAGATACAACAGAATTTCCTTGATGTCGCAAGTTCACTTTCAGTGGCCCTTCGTTCTGACACACACATACATTTTCTCTGATATTTGCATGAAGATTCCTCTCAAAAAATTGGTAGATGAATGGAGACCTGGAGCATCGTTTGAAATAGGATTCTTCACACAGACTTCAATCTATTCTCTCTTCAGTCTCTATGCTTCTTTATGATTGTACCTCTAACCTTTTCCATGAGAAGCCTATCATTATATATGAGAATTTGAAGTGGTTAAAGAGATGAAGATGATCCCATCAAATCAGAGAAATCAGTAGGATCATAACCATACAGAAGCCACCTCATATTTCTAGAAGATTCCACTTCTATAAGCTGCTAGAAATTCTTTCCTCTTTTAGTTTTAAAGCACCGCTATGACCTGCCCATACAGAAGCCTGCAGAAATCCCGCTGGCTGGCTATAATGCAACATGTGAAAATTAGGGATTTCCGCATTGTGTAAATGGAGCTGCCCGTGGCGGCCTTCCAAAAATACATCTTTCAAGGGTGGAAAGAGGTTTCTTTTCTCAGGAAAAAGATTATATTGGGAACCTGAACACATGTTTATGTAATCATCATCAGGGTGACCAAAATAATGTGTAATAGTGGACTTGTTGAAGCCAAGTTTGTCAAATTCATGCACTGTGATTCAACAAAAGTTATGTGGGACAAGCCGATAAGTAGTTATGAAGGTAATGAAAAGATGAAAGACACAAAACTTCAGACTCACAGATATAAATTTGAGCAGTTAAATATGGATGAAGATGAAACTATCAGTAAGTACTTCTTACGTATATAAGAACTTGTCAACACTATGAAAGGCCTAGGTGAAATGATAGCTGAATCGTTTCTAGTCCAGAAAATATTAAGATCTCTTTCTGATAGATTTAATTCAAAGGTCTATGTTATAGAGGAAATAACTGATCTCAAAACATTGACACTAGATCAACTTCTTGGAACCCTAACTGATTATGAAATGAGAATCACCAAAGGTAAATCCACTACAAGAGAGGCATCTTTTAAAGTAGATAAAAACACAAACTCCGATATAGATGAGATTGAAGCAAATTTTGTGAGAAGACTTAAGAAAGGATCAGGCAAATACAAAGGTAAACTTCCCTTCAAATGTTTCAACTATGGTAAGATAGTTCATTTTTCATATAATTGTCCTCACAAAAGAAAGGATCAGACATATGACAATGAAGAGAAGCACAAACACAAGAAGGCCTATAAAGAGAACAATTTTAAGAAGAAAAGCCTTTGTGTAAACAATGATGATGATCCCTCAGATGATGAAAGCAACGAATCTTCTATTGAAGATAAAATAAATGATATCATGTTAATATCTATAGAAGATCTAAACACTGAAGATACAGGAAGTGAGTTCGCTAATTGTGAAGCAATAGTAGATTTTGAAGGAGAACTTGTCAGTGCCATGGAAGATATTGATAGACTCAAAGAAAAGAAAAGAAAACAAAAGCAGTTACTGCTTAGGTATGAGAAAACATGCAAGGAACCATATGAATAAATTGATATGTTGAAGGTTAATTTAGAATAAGCTAATAATATCGAATACATCCTCAAACAACAATTGAAGGAAGCCGAAACAAAAGGTGAAAAATTGGAAGCTGAAGTAGTGACTATCAAAAAAGATCTAGAGAAATTTCAGGCCTTATATCATCAAAATATGACAAGTATTAAAGACTCAAAAGGATTAGCCTCCATTCTGAATCAACAAAGGAATTCAAAGTTGAAAACTGGTTTGGGTTACGAAGAGGGATCAATTAGTGGTCAGCCAAGCAAAAAAGAATCCATCAAGTTTGTCAAATCTACAACCATTGACAACAACAAACCTGCAGAAACAAAGGAAGAGAATCGACTGCCAAGGAGGAGTGAAGGAAAAGATACCAGAACTGAATGTGTAGAACAAAGAAATAATACACCCTCTTCTCAAGGAAATCATCAGCATGGAAGAAATCAACTTGCTCAAAGAAGACAACCATTTCCCAGGTACAAAGATTTTTTCTATGGATATTTTTTTTACTGCTCTAACTTTGGCCACAAAGCTGTAAATTGTTCTTTAAGATTTATACATGAGAAATCAAGACAACCAAGGAATAAATACCTGCCACAACAAAGAATGAGACAACCAAGTAACAAACAACCACATACTGCAAATCATGTGATGGCTGGGAAAAAGATGCAGATTAAGCATAACACTCGTTATGATCCTTTATTCAATGAACCAGAATGTTACATCTACCATAATTATGAACATAAAGATATAGATTGTCTCTTAAAGAACTATAAGCTAGATTCAAATCACAGAGCTGAAAACATCAAGGTTTGGAAGAAGAATGAAGATAACAAGTGTGGATTAGTGTTGTCATCTCAAAGACAAAAAGACCCCTGGTATATTGACAATAGATGATCCAGTCATATGACATGTGACAAAAGTAAGTTCCTATCACTCAAAGAAAATAAATTAGGTAGTGTGACCTCTGGAAATGATTCTCCAAGAAAGATCAGAGGTAAAGGTATAGTAAGCTTAAGTAATGGAAGAAGCAAATCTCAAGATGTACTATTTGTTGATGGTTTAAAGCATAATCTTCTTAGTGCCAGTTAGATATGTGACAGAGGATGTGAAGTCACTTTCACTACCAAGAATTGTAAAATAAAGACAGTAAACACAAGAGAGATGATTGCAAAAAGGGTTAGAACTGAAAACAATGTATATGTTCTGAAGGAAGATAAGGAGAAATGTCATTTAAGAAAATTTGATGAAAGTTGGTTATGAAACATAAGGCTTGGACACCTGAATTTTGATCACATTGTCAAACTGAATAATGAAGGTGTTGTGAAAGACCTTCCAAGAATATCTAAGACTAATAACTCTGTATGTGAATCCTGTCAAATGGGGAAGCTGACTCATGCTCAATTCAAATAAAAGAGTTTCACATATTCATAGAAACCACTTCAAATTGTTCATATGGATCTATGTGGACCATCGCGAAAGGAAGGTATTGGAGGAGAACGTTACTTTATGCTAGTCATTGATGACTTCTCCAGACTTACGTGGGTTTCCTTTCAGAGAGAAAAATCTGATGTGTTTGAGAAGTTCAAAAAGTTTAAGGCGTTAGCTGAGAATCAGACATAAAAGAAGTTAAAGGAAATTCACTTAGACATGGGAGGGGAGTTTCTGTCAGGAGACTTCAAATAATTTTGTGAAAGACATGGAATTAAAAGAGAATATACTATTCCAGGTACTCCTCAACAAAATGGAGTTGTAGAACGCCAAAATAGATCAGTTCAACATATGGAAAGGGCTATGATGAGTGAAAGGGACATTTCAAAAACCTTCTGGGTGGAGGCTGTTCACAAAGTTGTTCATATTTTGAAAAAAGCGCATCTAAGGCCGAACAGAGATAAAACTCCCTATGAGTTGTGGTTTGGTCGACCTGCATCAATCAAGCATTTCAAAGTATTTGGGAATAAATGATACATCAAGAATAATGATGATCATCTGGTCAAATTTGATAGTAGATTTTATGAAGGTATCTTCTTAGGATATGCAATGAACAGTAAAGGATACATATGCTTTAACAAAAGAATGCATAAATTAGTAGACTTTATTGATGTTCGAATTGATGAAGAAGCTCCTATAAAAGATCAATAGAGAATAAGCATTAAGCCAGATGAAAAATATGATGAGAATAATAAAAATAAAGAATAAAAAATCTCAGTGTCACAAGAAGATGATGAATCAGGTGGAGAAGAGACAACTAGACAAGAAGAGTCAGGACAACAATCAACATCAAATCCTTCCTCCAGAATTACTCAAAAGAATCATCCTGAAAGTCAGATAATTGGTGAGAAAGACAAAGGTGTACAAACCAGGATAAGGATAATCAAAGACACTGTGAAATCACATATAGCCTTCATATCCATGGTGGAACCTAAGAAATTTAATGAAGCCAGTAAAGACGTAAATTGGTTAAAATCAATGAATGAGGAACTGGACTAGATTGAAAAGAATGACACTTGGGAACTCGTTCCTAGGACAACAAATAAAAATGTAATAGGATCCAAATGGGTCTACAAAAAAAAGATGAATGAGAAAGGAAATATTGTAAGAAATAAGGTTAGATTGGTCTACAAAGGATATGCTCAAATAGAAGGACTGGATTTTGATGAAACATTTGCGCCTGTAGCAAGATTAGAAGCCATTAGAATGTTTCTTGCCTATGCTTGTCATAAACAGTTTAAAGTCTATCAAATGGATGTCAAGTCATCTTTTCTAAATGGATATCTAAAAGAAGAAGTCGATATGGAACAACCAGAGGTTTTCCAACTGTCATATAACCCTGACTTTGTCTGCAAGATGAAGAAAGCCTTATATGGGTTGAAACAAGCTCCTCGTGCCTTGTATTACAGACTAGATAAGTATATTCAAGACAAAGGGTTCAAGAGAGGAACAATTGACAACAATCTATATATCAAAACAGAGGGTAATGATTTGCTCATTGTGTTGGTCTATGTAGATGGCATCATCTTCAGAAGCAATAATGCTTCATTGGTACAATGGTTTTCTTCTGCCATGCAGTGTGAATTTGAAATTTCTATGATAGGGGAACTTTCATTTTTTCTTGGTCTGCAAATTACTCAGAGGTCTGAAGGAATATTTCTTTCTCAGGAGAAATATCTAAGAGAAATGTTGAAAAGGTTTCAAATGGAAGACTCTACACCTATGAGCACACTTATGATCACTGGATGCAAGTTAAGAAAGGATGATGACTCACCTGATGTTGATCAGAGTTCATATATGTCTATGATAGGCATCTTATTGTACATCACAACATCCCGTCCAGACATAATGCATGTTATTGGAATGGTAGGAAGGTATCAGGCTGCACCTAAACAGAGTCATTTGTTAGCTGTCAAAAGAATATTCAGACACTTTAAAGGAACACTGAACTATGGCCTATGGTATTCTAGGAATCCAAATTTTCAACTATCAGTCTATTTAGATGTTGATTGGGATAACTGTGTGAATGAAAGGAAAAGCACGAGTGGAGGTGCATTCTTCTTAGGAGATTCTCTTGTAGCATGGTTGAGCAAGAAGCAAGGTTCCATTTCCTTATCGACTACAGAAGATGAATACATTGAAATGACCACTTGTTGTACCCAATTATTATGGATGATTCAGACACTTACAGACTTGGAGGTAAAGTATAATTCACCGATCCCAATTCATTGTGATAATACTAGTACCATTAGTGTGTCAAAGAATCATGTATTTCACTCCAAGACCAAGCATATACCCATCAAGTATCACTTCTTGAGGGAACTGGTAACCAACACTATTGTTTATTTGCATTATATTCCATCCAAAGATCAGATTGTTGATATCTTCACTAAACCACTTGCAAAAGCTTCGTTTGAGTATCTACGCTAGAAGTTGGGCGTGACCCTGTTATCAAGTTAAAATAGTCTATCTGATCAGGGGGAGCACAGATTCACTCTCTGTTTTCTTTGACATTGATGTCAAAGGGGGAGAAAAAGGTGTTGTCTGTATGCTACAATTGGAGTTCTAAGCATAATAGTGCAGCCTTTCAGGGTTGCCATCAATTCCAAAGGGGGAATTTGTTGGCATGTTTATAGGAAGAATGTGCTTTTCAGTGATGGAAATAATAACAACAAACCAAACCTCGAGAGCGCAGAAGACGGGAAATCTCAGAAGAGATAGTAGTTTCCAGAAGTGCAGACGAGGTCCAAGAGACAAACTCGCATGAGGAGCAAAGGTCGAGACCCATGAACACTTAGAAACCTTCTAAGTCGGAGAGATCATAAGCTCAGAAGGAAGAGCGACAGTGGCCATTGGATCACCGATCCAGAGGACCAACAACCATCAGATTGAATTAATGGAAGGATAGGATAAGCAGGGAAAAATGATTGAGAATTCGATCATCCAAATTTCTGTCATTTGTCGTAATGATTTAAGTGGAAGGACATGATAAGCAAGGGCTGAGATCTGAGATCTTGATCACTCGAATTTTCATCAATCATCAGATCGAAAAAAATGGAAGGATAGGATAAGAAAAGATGGAGAACCATTGGATTTAATATAAGACAAAGCTGCATCGCAGACAGATCGAGCCGTTGATCTAATATCTTGTTCAAAGAACAACATTCGTTTCGGGTTTAAAGATGTGAGGAGGTTATGCTCTGGAGAAATCACTTCAAAGGGTTTCAGTTTGAGATTTGAAATCCTCTAAGCCCGAAGGGCTGAAGAGACGAAGTCATGAGGGACAGAGTCTCGAACTCCCAAACATTGAAGACCCAAAGAAGACCCTGACCGTTGATCGCTAGGATGGGTACGTGTTAGAAGATTATGCATTGAGGCAGAAATACTACGGGAAAACGCGAAGGAGAAAGGTTTGAAATCGCTGAAGCAGCTGGGAGCCATCGATCTATGAGAGGATAGGTGTCACTAGATCGCAAGCTCTAGGTAAAATGCTCGAAGGGAAGCCGAGCGAGGAGAAACTGAAATCTGAGAATGCTGAAGGGCGAAGTCCCAGAGTGGAGGATAGTCATTGGATTAAAGAGGACGCGTAAAATCATGAAGATGGGTAACACTTTTACTTGTTTTACGACAAAAAAAATTGTATTTTCACAATCTCTTCAACTTTCATCATAAAAAAGTATTTTTTTTATTTATAATTTCACTTTACAGTAAAAACAAAACTTGTGAAGAATTTTGTTATATTTCCAATGACTAATTTTTCAATTTTTTTTTATCAAGATTTGATATGTTAATTTGACAATTTTTTAACAGTATGTTTCTTAAACATGAAAGGAATGATAATGAGTTATTGTTTTCCACAACAATGTATCTATTATTAAACTTATGTTTTTAAGAAATGAAATATACTGCAAAAATCTACAAAGAATCTATTTTGTAATGACTATAATTTTGAATCTAACGGATGAATATTATAATTTCTAGAATTTTTTGAAGTTGACCAAGATGAAAACGTTGCAGATTTTAAACACATGTTTTTCTACACCTTCTATCTATCTTAATTTTTACTTAAAAGTAAAATCTAAAAATACCCTTTTGAAGATCACAGTTTAAGGATTATGAATATAAATTTTCCATAATTTTCCACAGTGTATTTTTAGAGATATGCATTTTTCATTTCACCGAATAATACTCTCACCTAAAAATATTATGCAGTGATTTTTTTATAAAATTAAATAAAATTAGATAAAAACAATGAAAATGAAAACAAGTTATACCCAATGAAAGTAGATTCAATTTTAAAAATGTTGGTATCAATTTTGAAACTAAATTATGAATATTTGTAGGAGTCTGCTACCTCCAAAGATGAAGTAAGATGGAGAGAATTTGCAGTTTCCTGCAAACAGTCCCATTTTCAGGTTTTCGGTCGAAACCTAGTTTTTAACAGAATCCGTTAAAAATAAACGTTTCGACCGAAAATTCTTTTGGATGAAATATGATTACCATGGGAAAATAATTCATTCGAAAAACATTGTACACGAATTTCGAGGGTGCCGTTAAATTTGACGTGCAAATTTTCGCCCGAAAAAGGTTTCGGCCGAAAAAATTCCTAACAACATTTTTTCGGTCGAAAAATTGCTTCTAGAAATTTTGGAGACCCGATTGTCCCGAAAGTGTTACCCAGCTTCATGATTTTACCCGGACATATGTCAGCAGATCTTCCATTTTGGAATATATCCAGTCAGAAGAAACGAGAATATTGAGATTTGAAATCTCCGGAGTCTGGAGTCCCGAAGGAGATCTCGACCGTTAATCCGAGAGGAACACATATCAGTGGATTGTCAACTCCAGAAGATTGACGTACGGAGGAAATAAGGGTTTGAGAGTTGAAACTCCTGAAGCCCGGTTCACGAAATCAATCGTAGTTGTTGATTTGGAAGGAAGCTACGTGTCGACGGATTATGGAGATTCAGGATCACGTGTGGAAGGAGGAAAGGAAGGTAGATAGTAGTCGTTGATCGAGTGGCATCGCCAAGAGATTGGAGATCAATGGTCATTCTCAATTATGGGGCCAGAACATGCTCGGGTCTTAATTTTTCTTGAGAGGGCTGCAATCAAAACCATGGTATCGCCAAAGGCATACGTGGATCTCTCTAGTGAATTACAGGGTGAAAAGCGGGTAGCCCTCAAACCGCCTTTGGCCATGCCCACAATCGCGTGGTCATGTGAGATCATCGCCCAAGGCCATATCAAAAGAAGGAGCTAGCACTCTCTAGGATCCACTTCGGATATCGGGATTTGGGAGAATCGATATGTCTCATACCAAGATTCCTGAATTCGCGAGTCATGAAGAGCCTATTGGTTAGGCGTATGGTCACTGTCGATGGTCACGTGAAGGAAGGGGCTTAGAACCCAAAGAAGCCAAAAATGATTTGTTGTAACTGACAGAGAAGATGAAGAGTTGCGACTACCAGAGAAGCCAAGGAATATTTGGATAATGACCATTGATGATGAACAGATTCAATATAACCACCAGAGAAGAAAAAGAGTTTTTATGATGATCTGGCAGAGAACTTGGCGTGAGAAAGACATCCAGAATATGCAAGACAGTGTGTTTTTTCCATAGTGATGCATGTGGGTAGGAAGAGATGCAGTGCATAACCTGAAGGGAATATTTGTGGCACAGTGAAGAGAAGGCAGAGGCAACACAGAGCATAAAAGGTAGAAGAGAAGTTGAACAGGGGGGGTGTTGAGCGCAGAAGGAAAAAGAGCAGAGCATAGAAGCAGAATGATGCATAAGCGGAATAGAGCATAGAAGATGAAGCAGGCAGAGGAGACATGGAGCTGTAACAGACCATATCAGAGACAGAGCAAGTAAGTAAAATTTTGTAAGATTCAATTAGGGTGGTAGGGTGGTGCTAGGGAGGATTGCAATCCTCTAAATTCTAGTTGGTGCTAGAAGATATTCTGGGAGTTGGTTCTTCCATCTAGTGGGTGCTAAGGAAACCTGGGAGTTGGTGCTTCCATCTAGTTGGTGCCAGAGAAATCTGATATTTGGTGCTCTCTACAAGTTGTAGCTTTCTATCATAGGTTGTAGCCTCATATTTGAGTTGGAGCTCAAAGACTGTGATGTACATGAAAGTTGGAGCTTCATTGACATCCTAAGAGGAAGATGTTTTCACCCTTTATGGGTTTCCTCAGGAAAATCATTGTCTCTGTGTATTCTATGTGATTGATCATTGTATATCTATGCATGTTAATTTATCAGCAACACATTAAATAATAATCTAGAAAGAATTAGAAAATAACACGAAAAGTTTCAAGCTTATATACATAATTGATTCACCCCCCCCTCTTAGTTATATTTCCAACAAAAATTTGGTCTTTCATGGTGAAAAAAGATTGAATATGTGAATAAGGCTTACTTTATCTTTCACCTGGCGACTCCATCGTAGAAAAAACTGGAATTCAGTCGAAAGAATACCAGGAAAAACCCGGACGAAAAGCAGACTACGCCAATTTCGGATCCCGAAAAATTGTTGAAATTAAAGGGATATCTTAGAAAAACTTCTGCATCGGTAGGTAAGGTCCATCAACCTATAATTACGCAAGTTAATGTTAGGATTCCCTATGAAAAACTAACTCTTAAAGAAAATTTTGAAGCAAGCTCATTATGTAGAAGCATCAACAAGTAAACCCAAAGTTAAACTTGAAACTCCATAGGTAATTGTTCCTGAAGTAAAATTTGAGATTGATGAGACCATCCATGTTTCATTGATAAATACTTTTACTAGTGAGAACAATGTATCCATTTCAATCCCCACTATCATTAATACTTAGTCGATTCTTTCCCTTCCTGAAGTAAAAATTTATGTTTCCCAAAATCTTGAAGATTATTTTCTATACTCAGATTCATCTCCTATTACTTCTCCTATATATACATCAGGTAAACCGGAGGAGCCGAGATCAGGTTTTCCTTTTCCCCCTCATCTAGATCGTTCATCTTCTCATGATAATTTTCCCAAACTTCATTCACAACATCCCGAAGTAGTCGAAAGATCAGTAGAACAATATTTTGAGGTTTTTGACAATCTCCTTTTTAGTCCTCGAATTTTGTCTCCTAGATTTTCAATGGTCGGTGTTGGAGGTGCCGAAGGTGCAGGGGATGGTGGAAAAGCTCCACCCCCTAGGATATTTTCCAAGGTCATCGCTATATATGCTCCCTTAGTTCTTCCTGTTGTCCTACATGATTTACCCAAAAATTACATGAAGAGCCTCCCTAAATTCATGGGAAAAGGGGATCTAACAACAACATAACATATATCCTTTTTCGATCAATTTGATGATATTCTTGGCATTAAGCACGAGGACGTTTACATGAGACTATTAGTATATAATTTTGAAGGATAGGTAAGAACTTGGTTTAGAGGACTTCGAGTAGGTCCTATATGATCATATAATGATCTGGAAACTTCCTTCCTAAGGCAATGGGGCGAGAAAAAATACCATCTTTATTACCTAACCGAATTCAAAGTCTTGAGAAAGAAAACTTATGAGTCAGTCATAGAATTTATCCAAAGATTTAATAAGCTTTATCACAAAATCCCAACCGAAGTTAAACCTTCTTAACCAGCTGCAAAAGTCACTTTTGCAGGGGCTTTCGATTATGATTTCACTCTATTTTTAAGAGAAAGAAGATCCACTACTTTAGTGGGGATGCAAGATGATGCTATGGAAATTGAATCCAATATGATGGAATCCGGGAAGCTGAAAACTAAAGTTGAGATGGGAACAAGAGAACCCAAACATTTTAAAGAACATACAAGGCCCTCTAGATCTGGAAAGTCCACAGAGGAAAAAATGGATGAGATGGCCAAAATTATTAAAGATTTATCGAACAAAATTTCCAGCATGAAAATAGAGCAAGGAAAACCTAATCCATACATTAGGAATCAATTCAGGATAAACCCTAACCCTCAGACACAATAGAGATAAATAAAAAATGAGGATCAAAAGATTCAAGATCCATTTAAAATTGAGAATTTCATATAGAGAGATGAGTTGAAAGATTATGAGGAATTAGAGGAAGATCTAAACAACCTCAGGGACGATGATCTTGAACCTCATCTAACCAAACAGGATTATGAGAAATCTTAGATCTGGAATCTCTGTTTAATAATGATGAAAACATGAACAATCTGGGGGACTCTACATACAAAGGTCTCGTTGACTCAATAATGGTCGAGCTTCAACATAAATATGATTTGAGGCCAAGAGAAAAAAGTTCTACAAATATTCCATCGATTTTATTTTTATCCTGAAACAAAGCAAATGAGGCGACATTTACAAAACCATCAACTGAGACACAAGTTGCCCGAACAACTCAAGTTGAAACGAAAGAAGCACAAAATAAGAAGCCAGAAAATATAGAAGTTGAAGTCCAGACCAGGGAAATTGAGAAACCAATTGGAACTTTCAGTTTGGAGAATGAAATTAATAAAATTCAAATTTCAATGCCTTTGGTTGAACTTGCTAGGAACCCGACCTATAAAAAACAAATTGCTAGAGCGATAAATTTTTCTGATGCTGAATGTCAAGCTGATGCTATCAATATGTAGGATGAAAAACCTACGATCATGTTCGGACCACACATTGAAAACATTAAGGATTATGTTTCTCCATTCTATATTACATTGACTGTGCATCATCATTTACTTCACAATTTCATGTTAGACTCAGGAGCCTCACATAATTTAATGCCTAAGATTATCATGGAAAAATTGGGCCTTGAAATTACTAGACCTTATCAAGATTTGTACTCATTTGATTCTAGAAAGGTCAAGTGTCTGGGTATGATTAAATATTTAGTGGTAAATCTTTCTCAAGTTCCTGTGAAAAGTATTCTTATGGATGTGGTTGTTGTTGACATTCCTACCAAGTATGGCATGCTTCTATCCAGATCTTGGGGTGCCAAGCTAGGAGGATCGGTTCAACTAGACATGACCTATACTACAATTCCAATTTTTTGTGGACAATTTACTCGATTGTACATTAAAACTAGACTGGAGTATACCGTGAGTGACCCTCAAAACCCCAATAACTACTCGGTCTGCGTTGCTAATCAAGATTTAAGCAATTCTATATTATCCATAGATGATGATTTTGAAGAATGTATAGAAGAAGAAAATAAAAAAATATAAATTTCAAAGAAAAATATACATGTTAGAGAAGGGATGTGGAAAATGTTCTTCGATGGTGCTTCATCTTGCAAAGGAGAAGGAGTTGGAGTTTTATTGGTGGCACCAGGCGATGAGTATGTTATTCCTTTCTCTTATAGATTACAATGGGAGGTTGATTATACCAATAATGTATGTGAATATGAAGCTTTAGTTTTAGGATCAGAAGCTACAAGAAAATTAAAAATCAAACATCTGATAGTTTATGGTGATGCAGAGCTCATTGTAAAACAAATAAAACAACAATATCAAGCTAAGCATCCGAGATTAAGATCATATAGAAATTTTTCCTGGGATATTATAGAGAAATTCTTCTCATCCTTCAATATTCACTCTATTCCCAGAATGGAAAATCAACAAGTTGATTCTTTAGCCAACGCTGTTGCGACTTTCATACTACCTACGGTTTTGAAGATGAAATATCATGTTGAGATGAGACATAGACCTTCGATTCCAAACAATGTTCAACAATGGAAAGTGTTTGAAGATGATGAAGAAATCAAACAGTTCCTGGAAATGGTTGATGAGTTATCTGAAACCCACATAGATCAAGAAAATCAGAATGACCTTGCTTGGATTATGCAGGAAGGAGAGAACCCAGAAAAGTTCCAAGATAAAATTGAAAAGTGTCGCATGCTCTTACTTAAAAACAATCAAATTCCTAGAGGCTTGATCCCCTTAGAAAGGTTGTTTGACCAGGATGATATATCGTTAAATTCTACTTTGTGACCTCAACCTGAAGAAGTTGAATACTGTAATGTAGGAACTAATGAAGATCCCAAAATGGTCAAAATATCAAAATACCTTCCAGCCCAAATAAAGAGTAAATACGTTGAGTTACTTAGACAGTATAAAGATGTTTTTGCATGGTCTTATGATGATATAAAAATTTATGATACTTCTGTTATTGAACACAAGATTCCCTTAAAACATGGTATTAAACCTTTCAGGTAGAAGCTTAGACAGATAAACCCAATTCTTCTGCCAGTAATAGAAAGGAAGGTTAAAAAACTCCTTGATGCAAAAATCATCGTTCCCCTCATATACTCTGAATGGGTGGCCAATTTGGTCCATGTTAGAAAGAATAACGACGAAATAAGACTCTGTGTTGATTTTAGGAACTTAAATTGGTCTTTCCTTAAAGATAACTACACGCTCCCAAAAATGGACCATGTTTTAGAGAAGGTAGTAGGAGCTAACATAATTTCTATGATTGATGGTTTCTCAGGATATAATCAGATCGTTGTTCATGAAGATGATAGAGAAAAGACTGTGTTTACTACTCCATGGGAAACCAACCTAGTTACCAACTAAATGAGAACTATGACCTCAAAACAAGAACTCTAGCCCAAAAAACCCATATTTTTGCATAAAAAACATCAAAATCAACCCCCAAATCAAAAAGTGGTGCTATCGATAGCACCACTTTTTAAAATGGGGTCAAATTTACAACATTTTTCAAACATGGGCTTCAAAAGTACTTAGACAGTAGCTCAGAAAAACCTTAAAATCAACACCTAAAAACAAATAAGATTTTTTTGATTTTTTTTTTCTTTTCAAAACGTTAAATTTTTAGATCATTTTAAATCGTATTTTTATCACTTGGTACCATTAAAACCAAAACCTCAAAATCAACCATCAAATTGAAAAGTATTGCTACCGGTAGCACCCATTCTAAAATTGGGATATGAAAATGACACATTTTTATAATGTGGTAAAAGATCTCATCATTACTGTAAACAAAATCATAAAAGAAACCCTTAAATGTTTACTTTTTAAATGTTATTATCACGCAAAACACAAGGTAATACATAATGTCATGAAAATATCACAATATACTTTAAAAATTCAACGCCACTTTTTAATAATTTTTTACTTTTAATAATAAAACAGTAAATACAAGTTACATTGAATGACACATAAAAAAATTCTTAAAAGTATTGTTATATTGACTATATTCAAAACATATGAGCTAACAAAATTGTGAAAAACAAAGAAAAACTAGAAAGAAATGAAAAAAAATTAAAATTTCCTTGAAAAATAATAATTAAAAAAACAAAAATATGTTTTTTTCTTAAAAAGAAGCGCAAAATATCCCTTCAAACTTAAAAAAAGAAAAAAAAATTAGAAAATAAATAAATCAAAATTCAATAAAATATTAAGAAAAAAACATCTAAAATAAAAAAAATTAACAAATACATTAGTATTACCTAAGCTACAAATTTATTTAAATGTTTTTTTTTATATAATATGATAATAATGTTATAATATAACATGTTATAATATAACAATGTTATAATATAACAATGTTATATTATAACAATGTTATATTATAACATTGTTATATTATAACATTGTTATAATATAACGGTGTTATATTATAACACAGTTATAATATGAATGGGACTTGGACCAGGCCCGTGGGGGATGTGGCGATGCCGACATTGCTTCAGCCCTTCGTGGGCCTGGCCCAGGTCTTATGGACGTGCAAAAGTTATAATAATCCAAATTTACAGTATTTGAAGCCACAATATATGATAACAAAAAAAAAAACACACAGAAAATTCTTAATCTGCAGTTTAGAAGACTTGAGATGCAAGTTTTCAATGAAAACATCTGATAATAGTTGCGAAGTTAAAGTTTCGGGTCAAAAAATGGAGAATTTGGATGATCAGGAAGGCTTTCGTGGATGAATTGTCGCATCCGGAAGCTCTGATTTCTGATTTTTTCAAATCTCGAATATTTTTACTGCTATCATCTATTGTAACGTTGTGAATTTCTAACAAGTTCGAGCACACAGATCACATATAATATTTATTTATCATATTTTGACAAAAAAAATTAATTTCTACATGAAAAGCAAAGCACAGACAAGTTTGGGATATGAACTATCATTTCGGAAAATGATATCGTGTTTTAATATAGGAAAAGTGTAAGATTTTTGGATTTGACGTGAAGGAATATTTTATGATTTATATCCAGTGATAACTTAATGGAGTGAGATAACAAGGCATAAATTCAATTTTTATGAACTCAATTTTTAAAAGGGCAGGAAACGTTTTGTAATGCTTCATTTATTATTATTTTTTTTAATTTTAATAATATAGATGGTTTTAGAATGAATCCATTTTTTAATGATAAAGCTTTAATTTTGTTTTGATATTTTTTTTGGTTAATTTTAAAATAAGATAAAATTCTAGAGTAAATTTTTTTATTAATGAGATGAAATATATATTTTTTAATTTTTTATTAAATTTGAATAAGATTTTAAATTTTTTTTTTTTTTTTTGGAGTTTTAAGGTTTTTCAACTTAAGTTTTGTTAATTTTTATTTAAATTTTGTATTAAAATTTTTATTTTAAATTTTGTATTAAAATTTTTATTTTAAATTTTGTATTAAAATTTTTATTTTAAATTTTTAAATTTGGGTTTTTAAGTTTTTTTCACTTTTTAAAGTTTTTTGGGGTTAT
>ML791127.1:164113-175546 GCA_009831015.1 Picea engelmannii
TTCCTCTTTAGTTTTTCAAGTTTTTCTTCAATGGTTTTTTCTCATATAAATTTGTTTTTTAAATTTCAATTTTGTTTGTTTTCTTATTTATTTTAGTTTTTAATTGATCCAAAGAAAATGAATTATATTTTTTTGCTAAATATTTAAAAATATTGTTATTTAACAACAATTATTTTCTATGTATTGAAGTAAGGTAAAAAAAATGTGTTAAAAATGATATTTTCCACTATATTTAAAATGTATGGAACCATAACTTAATTAATGATAGATAATTATAAGAAAAAATTTAATTTCAAAAAAATGAATGGTGTACAACATTTTTAACATTGGATGAAGCATGAAAATATGATTAAAAATACGATTGAATAAAAATAAAATAGAAAAGTTTGAAAATAGATGAAAAAACATTGTTGAGAAAAAAAGAAAAAAAATAAATATTGAACAATTTGAAAATAAATGAAAAAATGAGCATTTAAAAAAAAACAAAGTGGAAACCTTATGTATCAGAAAATTTAAAATATCAAAAAACCACCTAAAAATGTAGGGGGGTGCTATCAGTAGCACCATTTTTAAAAACGGGGTAAAAAAATTGACCCCCCCCAAAACGAGAACTCTGTAGAGTTCTTGTTAAGTTGGTAACTATGTTAACCTTTATGTATGATAAAATGCCTTTTGGTTTAATGAATGCAGGAGCAAATTTCCAGAGAGCAATGGATATCGCAATGGCCAGTGAGAGAGACAAGTTTGTTGTTATTTATCTAGACGATCTGATAGTTTTTTCCAATTCTGATACAGAACATTTGATGCACCTCAAACATAATTTTGAAAAATGCAAAAAATCACACTTTTCTATGCAAGAAGGTAAACATGCTGGTCATAAAGTTTCAAAATATGGAATCAAGGTTGATCCTAAACGAGTTGAGGCTTTTGACCTGATTAATATTCCTAGAAATAGAAAAGAGATTCAATCTTTTTTAGGTAAGATCAATTTCTTGAGGAGATTTATTCCTAACTTTGTTGAAATAATCAAATTGATTACAGACATGCTAAAAAAGGACAACGAAGTAAAATGGACTGCAGAAGCCAAAGTGTCTTTCGAGCGTGTTAAGAAAGCTATAGGGGAAGCACTAGTATTGGCAAGTCCAGACTATACAAACAAATTATTAATCTTCTCTTTCTCTTCTGAGCATACTGTTGCCGCAGTGCTCCTTCAAAAGAACGAAGAAGGATTCGAACAACCGACATCCTTTTTCAACAAAAGCCTCAGAGATGTAGAGATGGGATACGATATTATTGAAAAATAAGCTTATGCAATGGTGAAGGCTCTCAAGGCTTTCAGAACATATGTCTTGCACTCCAAAATAATTGCTTACTTACCAACTAATGCAATTAAAGACATCTTGGTTCAGCTAGACAGTGATGGAAAAAGAGGTAGATGATTGACTAAAATTCAAGAGTTTGATTTAGAAGTGAAACCAACCAAGCTAGTGAAAGGTCAAGGTCTGGAAAGGTTGTTATCTGAATCAAATTTCAGAGCACTTGGAATAAATAACTTCAAATCACATGATTCTATTCTAGATACAGAGGAAATTGACAATCAAGCACCTATAATTCAGATTGAAGATAAGTTTTCTTCCTCTGCCTGGTACTGTGATATGGTTACATACCTCCTTACTCTTCAATGCCCAAATGACATGACTCCTTCTAAAGCAATAAATTTAAATCTACATGCAATTAAGTATTGTATTTTGGATGAAAAGCTATACTGGAAAGACCCTCTAGGTTTCTTGTTATGCTATCTGACAGAATTTGAAACATAAGGTGTCATTAATAAATTTCATGAAGGAGTGTGCGGAGGACATCATGCATGGAGAGAAACAACTTACAAGATTTTAAGGGCAGTATATTATTGGACAGCGTTATTTACTGATGTTAATTCTAGGGTTAGAGCTTGCAATTTGTGCCAATTGTTTGAAGGTAAGCAAAATATCACTGCCTTACCTTTAATTCCAGTAAAATCTGAAGCTTGTTTCCGACAATGGGGCCTAGACTTCATTGGAGGAATTCATTCGCAATCAAGTGCTCAGCATAGATGGATTCTGACCGCTACCGATTACTTTACGAAATGGTTTGAAGCCATTCCAACTCGGAATTCTATAGATTCGGTAGTAATAAAATTTTTGGAAGAAAACATCCTAGCAAGATTTGGTTGTCCTCGAAAAATAGTCACTAATAACGCTCAGGATTTTAAATCTATAGAAACGATCAATTTCTGTCAGAAATACAATATTATTTTAGGTCATTCTATAGCTTATTATCCTCAGGGAAATGGGTTGGTTGAATCATCTAACAAGATCTTGATGACTATAATAAAAAAAGTTTTGATAGAAAATAAAAAATCTTGGCATGTTCACTTAAAATACAACTTATGGGAAAACCGAATTGGTACCAACAAATCTATAGGTATGTCTCATTTCCAATTAGTTTATGGTATTGATGTTATCCTTCCTATTAATCTTCCTCTTCCTGTGATGAAACTTTGACAGGATGAAAATGAAGAGCCAAATGACGTTACGAGAAGAATGAATCAAATCATCAAAGTTCAGCAGTACAGAGTAGAAGTGGATGACAAGCTTCAAAAGTACCAGGATAATATGAAATCCCTTTTCAATAAAAAAATCCAAAGACATGGAGTTTCTTCCTGGTGATTTAGTTTTAAAATGGGAAGCTAGAAAGGAAGGTGCAGGGAAACATGGCAAATTCGACCATCTTTGGTTTGGACCATTCAAAATTGCAGTCGTTGAGGGAAAAAACTCATTCTCACTAGAGAATCTTGATGGAGAAATTTTTTACGCTTCTATCAATGGGCATTATTTAAAACATTTCATGCAGTAGTCACTTTTTCAATTTCCATTATATATATTGGCTTGGATTAACATGGGCGTTTTGATTTCAGTTTTCCTTTCCCTTTTGTAAATTACCCAAATCATTTGATTATTTGTTGTAAATATTCTCAATAATTTTATGATTGCTTGACATCATTAAAATGGAAAGTAAAAACATTTGCAACACATATCGTCTCTATTCTACGAGATTTTATGACCTTTTTCATTTTGTTCCTCTCACAGAATAGATCTTGTTGAACAAGAGATGAGGTTGAATAAAAATTTGACACTCATTGTTCAAACATTTGATTTCTCTAAAAATAAGTGATAAATTAATAATCTGCCTTGCTGAAAATTCAAAAGGAAAATGAGGTATGAATTCCTACTCTTTTAGTTCAAATAAAATTTTAAGAAAAATATTTTTGAAATAAATGTGAAGGAAGTTTTTCTCATAATAATATTATCACTTGACCTAAAAATTAGAGAGGTATAAAATTACAACTTAAAGTGTCATGCTGATAAATTCTAAATCCATCTCTGAGATGAAAATAATAATAATAATAAACTCGAAAGAGGTCTAAACTAAATACACAAACTTGTGTAGGATTAGGATATTTTATGTCAGATCCTCTGCATCCTTGATTTGGTTATTTTTACCTATCCCCAAGTTCTTATCCACTTCAGATTTTCTTTATCCTTTCTTAGTATTCATAGAAAGAAATAAATTTACCTTGACTCTGAGAACTTAAAAACATATTTTCAAAACAAGATTAGGCGAAAATCCGTATGTTCCTTTGATTTTAATTGAAAAAGTATGCCTAGGATAATCCTGATAATTTTAGCTCTTCTATCGGACTTTAAACTGACTAATTCGTTCAAGGTTGATCACTGAAAGATTAAGATTCCCATAAAAAATTTTCCTATACACGAAAGTGTATTGAAAATTGGAAGAAAATTAGTTTCAAAGTATTCTTAAAATTGTTGACAAACCTTATTTTCAAAATTTTTAAATAGATATCATCCCTTGTATGTGACATACATATTGATTTCCCCCACTTCAAAATATTAAAATACAAGACAGATGGTGAAAAGAAATTCATAATTTGATTTTCCCATCTTGTCCAAAAGAGATGATGAAAATAAATTAATAATTTGATTTCACCCATCTTGTCCAAAAGAGATGATGAAAGGAAATTCATATATTGATTGCCCTCATCACAATGAAATGCAAAAGTGTTAATTGAAGTGGTGAAAGGAAATTCAATGGGAGAATTAGATATATTCACCGGGGTACTGAACAGACTCATTGGCAGTGAAGCAATAGATATGATATATGTAAGGTTGTCATAGATATCCATATATCATACTCTGTTATATATTTCTCTTTCCAGTGATATTTACATCCTGAACCAACTAGGGATTCCCTAAATAAATTGTTACATCTGCTTAACCTTGAAGCGAACAAAGTTGGTCAAAGACTGATATTTTAGTTAAAGTTATTTTGATTATCTTAAACAACTTTGAAATCAGTTTTAGGAAAAGGAAATTGTAAACAACCT
This sequence comes from Picea engelmannii, assembly GCA_009831015.1. Lineage (NCBI taxonomy): Eukaryota > Viridiplantae > Streptophyta > Pinopsida > Pinales > Pinaceae > Picea > Picea engelmannii. Next base: position 168,558 of record ML791127.1, read on the forward strand.
AAGTTGAGAGCAATCATCAAGTATGTTTTGAAGGTTTTTTGAGATTTGGTTAAGTTCGTTTTTCTATGTATGATTAATTCTTAAATAAAATTGAAACATGTTTTTCAAAAAGAAATAATGACTCCATCTACCCAATAAAGGCACTTGGTCTACTGTTCTTTTGCGCTTCACAAGGAGCCACAATCCCTAGATGGAGCCTATGTTGGAACACACATAATTTTAAACTTTTGAGCTTTATATATTTTACCTCTTAGAAATAAAATTTTACCCAAAACAAAGCAAAAACTTAGAAATTGGCCTTTAAAATTTAAAATAAATCCATTGGTTGTTATTTATCAATAAGGCGCTTACAATACCTATCATCAATGAGTAACTCTAATTTGATCGAATGATCCTAATGATCCCCAAAGTTTTGGAGCCACCTGAGTTTTAAAATAAATTCTTTAATGGTCGCTTTGCGCTTCAGGTATTCGAGCAAACCTAAACAATGAAAACCATGAAACTCTGAAGTCCCAAAGATAGCCACTCATGAATTTTCCTAAATAAATCACGAACATGAGTCATAGGACACGTGTCCTTTAAAAAATATTTTCCTGGTTTGACACATGGCACTTACTTTCCACATTTACGTCGGATGATTCACACGTTTTCGAGTGACACGTGGAACCTCTCTTTTCTTAACACATCAACAGAATGACATCATCCCTGCCACGTTACTTTGAGAGATTTCTCTTCGGGAGTTTTTGATTTCACAATCCATTGATTATCAAAGCGTCGAAGTAAAGTGATTACAAAAAGTAAAAGGGATTTTCAAGGAATTAATAAAATGGTTAACGACTTTAATTAGTCATGATTAAGTGATAATTAATCACTTCCCAGTTCCAGATTTTGGAAATTTTCACTTGCGCTATATTCAAAACTTATGGATTCTAAAATTATGAAATAATTAAAGTTAATACAATGATTTAAACATGATTAATTAAGACATAAAAATGATTACTTAGAGATTAACTCCTCCGCAAATTTAGACTTTGATATATTTCCACCATATCACATCCAAAACTTATGAATGTGAACCATCGGAGTATTAATAACATTTATGATTGATTAAGGTTAATGATTTCAAATAAATATTGCAAATCACCAGGTAATGAATTCCATTAAGTTTAATAAATTCTTCGTCAGTAGAACTATACGAAGATTGATAGACTTTTTGAATAAAGCACTTTGAATTTCAAAATCATTTTTACCATTTGCAATTATGATTTTTTTACTCAGTGAAGAGCTTACGGACTTCTCTTGTCACAGGTAGGCTAATTCTATTTCATTGAGGATTATGGCACCACGAAAAGCTGCAAAGAAGCTTGACACATCGACTGATGATTCAAATCCAAAAACAAATGTGCTATCAAACACAAATCTGTGAGTTGCGGATGCCATTAAAACTTGGAAGCAGGTTTTTGATGTCTTAGAGCATGAGATCATTAACTATCCAGATTGACCCTAACATAGAATACAACAATAGACATTTCAGCCTTCAAAACACAAGCATCAGAGATCAATGAGAGGTTGGAAGTTGCCCAACAAGAACTCTATCAAAAAGTAGATGTTATTCAGAAATGCTATCAGGTAGTAGACCTTTCTCTAAAGGATATTTATGTCAAGGAAAAAGAGTCATCCTCAACCCGGTCTAAGTTTCAAGAATTTCTCATATGGAAGAAGAGAGATAATACCCATGGTCTTCCTCTTCTCTCTCATTCTGAACAATTAAGAGGCGAAATGACCCTAAAATCCTGGGAAACAAATCTGGAAGAAGGCACGAAACTTGCTAGAGATATAAAAGAGGCGTGTCTAGAGGCATTATCTTTAATAAACAAAAAGCCGGTTGATTTCAAAGGGAATAGTATCTCATAGGCCTTGGGGAATATCGAAATAGAAATGAACCAACAAAGCTCCAAAAAGAACAAGGAAAACACTTAGGCGATGATCCAAGAGATGAGCCAGATTCATTTAAAATAAATGATTGGTTGGTTAATCCAAGTTCACAGTTTCAGGCCATAGTCCAATAAGTGAACAAGATCCAGGAGAAGCTCCCCCAAATATAGAAGAATATGTTTTCCTTCGAATTAAGTGAAAGGATTGAGCCTTCAATATTTGTGGTAGCATTGATGGACAGATGCACCCAATTCATTAAATAGGTAAAATAAAGTGTAGCTGGGAGCAAATGAAAAAACATGCACATCATCCACTTTCTCCACCCACTCTACTTTTCACCATCCAACCGTCACTTACCCCGTTTATGCCTACCACCCACTTTCTTGCATCCATTCATCCCACCTCCTTATTGGACACTTGTTTCGCCCATCATTCTTTTCGTGAATAGTTTCTCTTCCCTATGACCATTAACAATTTCATAACGAGCCAACGCTGAGCTACTTGTCTAATTATCCCCCCCCCCCCCATGTCTCCAACTGTAATTCATTATCCCAGTGAATGCATCTGAAGGGACAGATGGAAACAAGATCAAATGGAAAATACAATAATCCAAATGATTGCGGTGGGATTAATGGACATGTGTACCCGGCATAAAGATCAAAGGAAAATGAGTGCATCTACAAGAAGACAAAGAGATAGAGGAAGCACCAGCAAAATTCAACAATATTTGCATACTGTTATTTTATTCAGATGTATTCTATTTTTAGTCAAATATTGTGGGAAGACCAACAGTTTTCAGTTGTGTCAAATTTTGTATAAATACATAGATTTTAGACCTATTCAGGATTCTTCTTGCCGAATGTAAAAAGAGAAACTCTTTTTGAGTATTAATACAAGCACAGATAGAGATTCTAAGTTTCATTCAATTTGAGTTATGTGTTCCCTTTGTGTTTCCATTTCTCTGAATTTCTTTCTGTAATAAGAGTGATTGCTTGCAATTTAGTACTACATCTACTGTAATCATATTATATCAGCGGTTCATTCAGTAAATAACTTTTCCTCTGTTATTACTGTGAGTAAAACAAGACCTGTGATCTATGTGAATTACTGCATTTTTATATCCTGTTCAAGGGTGCATATTCTAATTTTCTTCTACTGCAAACAAGGTGAGACTTATCTGTAATTGATACATGACTTTGTTTAACGGTTTTGTAAATCATTTGTACATCATTTGAAATTATAATTGCGACTCAGATAACGAGATACAACCTCTATACTATCTTATCATTAATTTCTTTTAAAGATTATTTCTCAGAAAACTGAAGGTAGAAAAAAGCACTCACAAAAACACTTCTTTTAAAACCTTTGATGCCTGAAATTATTCTTTGAGCCTTAGAATCAATCTCAGGAACAACACACATGTCACTTCCACAAATATGGATTTTCTAAAAGAACATCACAAACTTCAAGGGGAGAAATATCACACGATACCTTGTCTTTGAAGGGCTTGATGTTGTAGGACAAGTGCCATTGTTGGTTGACACGGAGATCTCTTCCTTGGCGAAGCCAACCGATGGTGTAGGGATCTGGGTGTGGTGTTATCAGCAAGTCCAACTACTTGACGACCTTTGTTGATATTAGGTTCTTCTAATTGCCACTATTGACAATGAAATGCAACAGAGCCCCCTTTACCCACATCTGTGAGTGTGGAGTATTTGAAAGATGGTCAGTGGAGTATTGGTGAGCATGGTCACTGTCCATCTCGAAAATGGTTCTGATAAGAGGCATTCCCATTCCTCTGGTTCTTCTGGTTCACTTAGATGCACTTTGGTGGTAGCGACAGTGGCACTGGGTTCGACATCGATGATCCACTTCCCACTTTCTAGATTTGATTCAGAGTCATAATCTGCCTCTGACTCAGAAGATTTTAGCTCGACCACTAATGATTGCTTGGAGCGACATTATTCGGTGTTGTGCCAAGTGCTTTTATGGTATTCACAACACTTTCTTGTGTCCTTCTTCGACTTCTCATTACCCTTCTTGGGTTGCGGCTTGGAATGGTTGTCCTAAGAGCAACCATATTTTCTATGTCCCTTGTTTGGTGGGTTGGGACCACCTTTTCAATGCTTTGGCTGTGAGGAATTTGTAGATCCAAACTCTCACCTCTTCTACTTAAATTTTTGCTCGATATTGACCACATATCCATAAGTTGCACTTAATGATGCAATGTCCAGAAACTCCATTTCTATTTGAATGTATCTGTGCAGACAATCACGTTATTTGAGTACCAGATGTCGTTCAGAGTCTTTGATACCCAATTTGGTGTGCAAAGTATGAAAAATATTGGTGAAGTATGGTACTATATGGTCCCCTTCCTGACGCAACATGGTCCATATTGTGTAGTGGGTAGTATTGTTATTTAATGGCATCCTTGAAGGAATCCAAGGTGGGGGAGACCACAAATATTGCAGATTCCTCAGTGGCCCTTTGCTCAGAGTACATATTCCACTAGTCCTTAACATGGGGGATGGCCTTGAGGAGTGCAAAAATAATATTTTCTCTATCGAAAAAATTGTGGACCAAAAAATACCCTTCGAGCAGATTCAACCATTTATCTACAACATCAACATCTATCAGTCTTTCAAATAATGTAATATCAAAATTTACTTGTACCTTGAAGGGGTTTGTGTGGCCACTTGATGAAGATGTGTCTCGTGTGGAAAACCGTCGAAGGATATGTGCAAAGTTGTCCATCATCTTGTTCCTTTGTCACACAAGGGATTCCTTGAGAAACAATTTAAAAGGATCTCATGCTCCATCATATTTATTCTCGTCCCCCATGAGTTGTGGTCAGTTTCGGCATGACTGATCTTGCAAAGGCTCAACTGGTTCGAGTCTCATCTTCTTGTACTTAGATATTGTCGGGGACATGCAGAAAGAAAAACAAATGAAGATAAGACTTCTCTGATACCACTGATCTCGATTTATGAGAAGAATGAAATAAATAACAGATTGAATACCATAACACTGAGATATAGAGAACAACAACATATATCCAGTGAAAAGTTACTTCTATTGAATAAAGAAAATAGGTTGAAACTGTAAAAATGCATAACTGAAACAACTTGCTCGAATGGTGGTAGATATCTCTGAGAAGAGATGTGGATACTATGTGCATTCATCTGAGAAGAATGATTACAATGAGGCTCCAGAGGGGTTTTTAACATTACTCATGAATTCCAAAACCCTAGACATCCAAAAACCTAATCCTAGGATATGAAACACCAAAAGTTATGTGGGCCCCAATGGGTAAGTTGGTACCTCAAATTCTCGGGGTCATAAATTTTGCATACGACCTTTGTTTTAGGTGTGTGGTAGACCAATGGAAAGGTATTTTCAAGAAATACACATAAGTCAACCTCTAACTCCGTCTGCAGTTTGACTGTGACAAGCCAAAAAAATGTTGTTTAGGGCCCCAAAACAACCTTGGAAGTACATAAAGATATGTTGATATGAAAATTTTCAAAATAATCCAGTTGGAATAGGTGGGCGGCCACCAATATAAACATGGATGTTGTGTAGGGATTTAGAACAACCTCGGAAGTGCAAAACCTACAATTACAAAGAAATGCCATCATTACAGAGAAGCGTGCAGAACTAAAAACTGTCAAGATGAGCCAGTTGGAATAGGTGAGTGGCCACCGATATCCACCTGGATCAGATAAAAGTATGTAAACTAACAAACACTACTTTATTTAAAAACCAAATTCTCACAAAATCATGTTATAAATTTATTTTTTTAATTATAAACCACATATTTTGTTAATATTACTTTTAAGCCTACAAAATAAATGAACATAAACTCGGTTTTTGAATCATCATGTTAACATATCCTCAAAAATGTTGTACTATTAAACATGCATATCAACCATATCATTACATCTAATTATATCAACATAAAAAATAGAATTTCATATCCCATTATAAGTTCAACTCGACATTTAACATTTTTCAGGATTTCACAATTGGAAATACTTAAAGAAAATGAAACATTTTTAAATATATGCAATGGCATATAAATATGTTCAAATAACAATCGTTCCATGCAATCACAAATAATTTGAAAGACAAACACATTGTTAGGGTCCTAACCCACACATAAGTAGAACAATATATTTGGATGTAATAAAGGTCAATATTAATAAGGCCTTGCAATAAAATAGAATAAGTCAAATGTAAGAAGACCTAATAGAAGCTTCCACTTCTAGAAGGATCTTCCTCTAGATGCTTCTTTTGATATACATATTTAGTATAAATAGGAGTCGAGGGTATGAGAACCCTACCTTTGAGATTATTGTAATAGAGCTCTGCTCGACTGGAGGTTGCCCCCTCGAAGAGGCCCGTAAACATTGCTCTCAGAATCAAAGTGCTATTTCTATTGTTATTCTTATATCATTTCAGTGTTACTGTGGTGATTATTCTGGTTATATTGTTGTTATTCTTCCATTTCTAGCATTTTATTTTTGTTTTGCATACTTTTTATATCTGGTATATTACAAGTGGTATCAGAGAATTTTCCTCGGCATAAATTGTGGGTAATTTTTTTCCAGGGTAGAGACGTATTCCAACGTCTTTAAGCCACATAGATCTGTTGGATCATGTTGTCATTGATGCCAATGGTTTGATTGATTGATGTCATTGATTGATGTAAAGTGATTGATTAATGTCAAAGGATTGATTGATTGATTATTGATGTAATATAATATGTATCTTCCTTGATGAGAATGCATAAATGAAAATGGATCAATGAGTTGTCATTGATATGATGAAGATGGATCAATGAGTTGTCATTGATACATGATGAAGATGGATCGTTGTGGTTTCATTGGTATATGACGCATTGTTGGAAAAATGTATAGATGAGTCATTATTGTCTTATCATGATTGATAAGGTGCACAAATGGATGAACTCCAAAGTGGTCCCCTTATGGTGAAAGCCCTCACGGGAAGACGCTTTGTGGATTGAGTTATCCTAGAAGAATGGTTGGAGGACC
>ML791127.1:181277-196676 GCA_009831015.1 Picea engelmannii
AAAATCAAGAAATGATAAAGTAAGGTGACAAAATCAAGAAGGAATATTTAAATGATAAAGTATTGGAAAACTTTCTATTTATAGAAAGTGGTTAACCCTAAAATAAGGAAAATAGGTTAAGTGACCTAGAAATGGGTTAAGTGGCCTAAAAATGGGTTAAGTGACCTAGATGATGAAAGTATAAATAAGATAGCAATGGTCTCTTGTAGATCATCCTTTTTTTGGATCAATGGAGAGCTTCTTGTGAGAATATCTTTTGGAGTAATGATGGAGAGCTTCTTGTGAGAGCTTCTTGAGCATTTTTGGTGTGGAACACTTGAGCATATTGAAGATATATAGGCGACTGAGGTAACCAAGGATATCTAAGTCTAATTTCAGAAGGAAGGTGAAGAAAAGAGGGACGGAATTGAAGGGAGGATAAATTCTTTTGATGATGCTTTCTAAGGTATGTTATTTACAGGTCATCTCACCATTTTCGCTATAACTTTTTTTCTATAATGATTCAGACCGTGAAATTGCCATGAAATTGAGAAAACATACCCAAGTATATGTGGTAATAAAATAATCTTGTGATTCTTTGTATTTGTGGAGTTACATTCCGTGGAAAATAGGGTTTGTGGCTAGTCTTGAAACTAGTCAAAAACAGGTGTTTCGGGTAAAAACGTCATAAATTCTTCATAAGAGATCCAAATTCAGTGAGACAAAATGTGTTGTTTAGGGTACATGTTGTAGTATGTTTTTTAATATTTTCAGATCAATTCAATGAATATTTTGTGTGGGCCACGCTCTACAAGGTCGCTCTCTAGAATAACCCAGAATTCAGCAAGGTATGCCACTTTTTTTATAATGCCTTTTCTGAGAGGTTACAAGTAGTTCCACCTGGAGGAATTGAACAAAAAACATTGAAGAACATTGTGTATCAGTTTCATATCTTTATTCATTATAGGTACAAAGTTATGATTATTTCAAGTTGGGGTTGTTGACTAATCCAAAGCTAGTCATGGTTGAGACAAACAGTTGATGAGTTGGCACATACATGAGGTGTATAGTTGATGATGTTGGTAAATATTGATGAGTAATTGTTGATGAGTATTTGAAACATGATTGGTATATACTTGGTACATGGTTTGATGCACTTGTTTATGGTACAGGTTGATTACAGGTTGTTTGGCACAAGTTGGTGCATGGTTGATGCACTTGTTTATGTTGACAGATTGATATCTATTGAGGATTGTTGCATCATCTCAGTTGGTGCTGAGAATGTAAGTTGTGTATTGCATATAGATATGGTGCTCTTGTAGAGTTGTATTGTATTCAATTGTTACTGAAAAACCCCCGGATTGAAGTCCATAATAAAAATAAAAATTATACATACATGTTGTGTTCTTTGTGTTCCTTGTGGAGATGATATGTTGATGATATGTTGCTGATATATGTTGTTGATATGTATTCACATCTAACTGATTATAAATGACAGGAATGAGTAATGAACAAATGTTGAATGTTAACTAAGGATTTTTTGTGTAAGAGGGAAGTTTTGGGAAAAAGATCCCCACACTCATTCACTCCCCCTTCTAAGTGTGGTAGGTGTGTCCAACAAGATTTGTCGTTACGTGCATAAACCCACGGTTGAGGGATTCATACACGCAGGAAATACAAGTGGTTCTTAAGCGTACTTCTGTTGGCCACCCTTGTAACCCCTATTGGTACCCCTTCGAGTGGTAGTGTATCAGACAACACCTGTGTATGGATCAACCTAGATTTCCTGAAGCCTTCTTTAGATAAACTGATTGGCCACCTGACTGCTATAGTGCCACCGAGAAAAACACTTGGGAAGATACTCTCTAGTACCTAGGTAGTCGGGTAGTACGACTAAGGGTATGGTCTATCCTCCTTAGTTAGTGCCCTGAGATATTGGGACGAGTACTACTGTTGGACCCCGCACGTATATCAAAGAGCTATAGCACAGGGAAAACCCTTGTCTATAGAACCCTTGAATACTTAACCCTTGGGGATAGAAACATAAACAAATTAAAACAGGCAGGATCTATTTTTGCGCAACTGTGTTTGGGTTGCCAAGTAAATACACATTTCTTTCTAGTTAAGCATTTGGGCATTTCCTCTCTGCAGTATTCTTCAAATCGGAGTATAACTCCGCAGGTGTAAAAAAAAAAAAAGTCTGGAATTTTTTTCACCATTATTTGAGACCTATTCCATTGGATTCATCTCTTCGCCCTTATCACATTCATCCATATCTTTTTTCAGAAAAAAATTTGACCTCGCCTACCCCTTTTCAGTTCCCCCATCCCCATGGCCCATACCCATAGCCAAGACTTGGAAGATTGCTTCAACACCTTGCAATCTGGTCTCATCGAGACCCAACAAGAAGTGAAAAAACTTAGTGCCAATGTTATCGCCATCAATACAACCATGCAGTCCTCAATGGAGGAAATCAAACAAGACCTCACCACCCAGCTTGAATCTTTCTTTTCGGTACTCTGCACCAAACTGCATATCCGTACAGATAACCCTTCATCTTCCTCACCTCCACATATTAAAGGTGACCATTTCTCTCATTCACATAACTTTCAGAACCATCACTTTCAACATGACCTACGCCTTCCACGGGTGGATGTGACCAAATTTGATGGCTCGGACCCCACTGGTTGGGTAACCCAAATGGAATGTTATTTCTCTTTATACGGCATTACAGATGACTTGGCCAAACTCCAGTATGGTGTTCTCCATCTAGATCAAGAACATTAGCAATGTTGGCAATGGAGAAAAACTTCTCTTCAAGGGTATATTGCTTGGACACACTTTGTGGCAGAGCTTTATGAATGCTTTGACATGGACACCAACCATTTGGGCCATTTGAAAAAGTTGAAACAATCCAGAACTGTGGAAGACTTTATAGCTTCCTTTGAGCGCCTGACTTTTCGGACAGAGGGCATGTCTGATGCCTTTTTCCGAGAATGTTTTATCAGTGGCCTCAAGGATGAGATTCAGGCCCATGTCCTCATGGATCGGCCTCAGAGTTAGGTGGAGGATATTAAAAGAGCTAAAGAAGCACACCAGGTTGTATCTTCTCAAAACTGGAAACCCTCCTTTATCCCTCGCCCTAAACCAATAAATCCCACTACTCCCTCCGCTCCACTAAAGATCCAAAAATTGACCAGGGATGAAATGGTTGAACACCAACTCAAAGGCCTTTGTTATAATTGTGATGACAAATATTTCCCAGGCCACAAGTGTAAGGAACAAAAACCTGTTTATGGCCATCTCCGAGGATATTTTGAAAGAGGATATTGAAACTCCCCTTGTTTCTGAGTCACCTGAAACCCCCGACATAATCCCTCCCTCAAACCCTCCCAAAGTAGAACCAATCATTTCCCTCAATGCTCTCACTGGCTTCTCCTCTCCCCAAACCCTCAAGCTAATCAGTTACATCAAGCATCGGAAGGTCATCATTCTGGTTGATAGTGGAATCACCCATAATTTTATTCATCGCCACTTTGCCCAAGAAACTCGTTTCCACATCCATGTCGTCAATAATTTCCAAATCATGATTGCCAATGGTGGCTCCATGAAATGTGGAGGGCGTTGTGAAAATGCGTGTCTCCAAATTGTTGAGTACCACCTGAAATCTCATATGTTTCCTATAGACATGGGCGGGTGTGACATTGTGTTGGGTGCAGACTAGCTAAGGACTTTGGGTCCCTTTCTCATGGATTTTAAGAAATTAACCATGCAATTTTACCAGGAGGGCCACCAATATAAGTTCGAAGGCTTCACCGCTAATTCACCTGAGATCATTAGTTTCCATCGCATGGAAAAGATGCTCAAAAAGGGTCATTCTGGTGTTATTGCTCAACTCCATGCCATCCAAGCAACAGAAACACCCTCGATGCCGCAAGACCTCCAAGCCATCCTTTCTAAACATCAAGTGGTCTTTTCCACTCCCTAGGGACTCCCTCCTTCATGTGGTGTTCATGATCATTCCATTCCCCTTGTACCCAGAATCCTTCCTCCCAATATCCATTTGTATCATCATCCCTTTTCCCAAAAAAATGAAATTGAGAAAATGGTCCAGGAACTCCTTAATGCAGGCATTATCTGCCCTAGTACGAGCCCCTACTCTTCTTCTGTGGTCATGGTCCTAAAGAAAGAAGGTTCTTGGTGAATCTTTCCTGACTTCCGTGCCCTCAAAAAACTTACCATTAAAGACAAAGTTCCCATTCCTGTCATTGATGACCTCCTGGATGAACTGAGTGGCACCCAATTCTTTACTAAACTTGATCTTCGTTCAGGCTACCACCAGATACATATGAAAGAGAAAAACATTCCCAAGACTACCTTTAGAACTCATGAGGGCCACTATGAGTTTTTGGTCATTCCCTTTGGCTTGTGTAATGCCCCCTCCACCTTCCAAAGCCTCATGAATCATGTCTTCCGTCCTTTTCTCTATCATTTTGTCTTAGTTTTCTTTGATGATATCCTCATCTATAGCAAGACCTGGACAGAACATCTTGCTCATATGGATCGAGTTCTCCATCTACTCTCTCAACACCAACTTTTCCTGAAACAATCTAAATGTGCTTTTGGCGCCTCAGAAGTAGAGTACTTGGTTCATCTGGTTGGCAAGGACCGCGTCAGGGTGGATCCTAAAAAGATTGAAGCTATGCAAGACTAGCCTCACCCAAATACTCTCAAAATCTTGCGTGGATTTATGGGCTTAACAGGTTATTATCGCAAGTTTTTTAAGAATTACGGAAAGATTGCAGCACCTCTCACTGCTCTCCTAAAAAAGAACTCTTTCACTTGGACTCCAGTTGTTTCTCAAGCATTTCAAACCTTGAAGATGGCCATGTGCACCACTCTAGTCTTGGCCCTTCTTGATTTCACAAAGACCTTTGTCTTGGAATGTGATGCTTCAGGGAAAGGAATTGGTGTTGTTCTTATGCAAGAGGGTCGGTCTTTGGCCTTTACTAGAAAGTAACTATCTGAAAGAAATATGGGCACATCTATCTATAAAAAGGAAATGTTGGCTATTCTGCATGTCGCTGATTTATGGTTCCCTTAGCTATTGGGGCAACGCTTCCAAATTAAGACAGACCATCAAAGCCTCAAGTATTTTTTGGAACAACGTATTTCCTCCCCGGAGAAACAAAAATGGGTAACTAAGCTATTTGGATATGATTATGAGATCATTTACAAGAAAGGAAAATAAAATGTGGTTGTGGATGCACTTTCCCGCAAATATGAAGATGAAGGATCCCTTTATTCTCTTTCCTTCGTTGTACCAGATTGGCTCCAAGTTGTTCGCCAGGAATGGCTACAAGAGCCCAAAATTTTGCAGTTGATCCAACAATTGCAATTTAGTGCTCCATCTCCCCCAGGTTACTCTTGGCTCCATGATGAGCTTCAATACAAAGGTTGTTTTTATTTAAGTAAACAATCAAATCTTAAATCCACTGTACTTTCTAAGCTCCATGCTACACCGACAACGGGGCACTCCAGGTTCACCAAAACCTATGATCGGGTCAAACGTTCTTTTTTCTGGGATGGTATGAAGCATGAAATTCATAATTTTGTCGTCGAATGTGATGTGTGTCAATGCAACAAGGGAGAAACAATCAATTCTCCGGGCACACTACAACCGCTCTCGATTCCACTTGTTATTTGGAAGGAAATCTCTATGGATTTTATTACAGGCTTACCCAAATCGGGAAATAAATCAATCATCATGGTGGTTGTTGATCGCCTTTCCAAGTATGCTCATTTCTGTGCTCTTCAACACCCGTTTACAACATCCATGGTGGCTCAAATTTTAATGGATCAGGTCTTCAAGCTCCATGGCATGCCACACTCTATTGTTTCTGATCGCGACCCAACTTTCACAAGCAATTTTTGGCAAGAACTGTTCAAGCTAAGAGGCACCCAATTGCATCTAAGTACAGCTTATCATCCCCAGACTAATGGTCAAACAGAATTTGTCAACAAGTGTTTGGAAACATATTTGAGGTGTTTTGCCTCGGAAAAGAAAAATCAATAGGCTCAATGGTTACCCCTAGCTAAATGGTGGTACAACACTTCATACCATACAACTACACGCATGACTCCTTTTGAAGCGGTATATGGACAAAATCCACCTTCAGTTCTCTCATACCTACCTGGTGTCTCGAAGGTCAAAGCGGTTGACCAAACACTTACAGTTCAAGAGGCTATTCTCTGTACCCTCAAAGAGAATTTGGTCATGGCACATAATCCCATGAAGCAACAAGCAGATCAAGGTCACTTTGAACGTCAATTTGAAGAAGGGGATTAGGTGTTTCTTTGCCTGCAACCTTACAAGAAGAATTCCCTCAAGGCCGAGCATTGTCAGAAGCTAGCACCCAAATTTTATGGTCCTTATACAGTTCTCAAGCATGTGGGACAGTTGGCCTATCAGTTAGCTTTGCCCAGACATTCAAAGCTACATCCTATTTTTCATGTTTCCTGCTTAAAGAAGGTGATCGAAACTAAGTGCCAAATTCAAACCAGTCTTCTCGAGTTAACCGAAGAAGGATCTATTTGGCTACAACCACAAGCAGTTTTGGACCAGCATGAGCGTCGCTTGCGTCAGAGAACCATCCAGGAAATGTTAATCCAGTGGAAAGATACAACTCTAGCAGATGCCACTTGGGAACCAGCTACCATTCTACAGCAATTTCCACATCTCAAGCCCTGAGGACAAGGTTGTTTTTAAGGGGGAGGACATGTTAGGGTCCTAACCCGCACATAGGTAGAACAATGTATTCGGATGTAATAAAAGTCAATATTAATAAGGCCTTGAAATAAAATAGAATAAGTCGAATGTAAGAAGACCTAATTGAAGCTTTCGCTTCTAGAAGAATCTTCCTCTAGATGCTTCTTATGATAGACATATTTAGTATAAATAGGAGTCGAGGGTATGAGAACCCTAGCTTGGAGATTATTGTAATAGAGCTCTTCTCGACTGGAGGTTTCACCCTCAAAGAGGCCCGTGAACATTGCTCTCAGAATCAAAGTGATATTTCTGTTGTTATTTTTATATCATTTCAGTGTTATTGTGGTGATTATTCTGGTTATATTGTTGTTATTCTACCCTTTCTAGCATTTTATTTATGTTCTTCATACGTTTTATATATGGTATATTACACACATTACGCATCAAACTAACTGTTAACCCACTAAATTTTTTCAAAGATTTGCTATAATTAATTTAACATTTCCTCTATCAAAAGATGAATACAAGTTAACATAATTAGCGAAATAAAGAATATAACAAAAAGATACAACAATAGTATTAAAGATGAAATAAAACATGTACATATCATTATTTTTTGTCATCACCCTCATTATCTTCCTCTCTTGGCATGATAATACTATTGTTCTCAAAAATATTTTTTGATCTAAGGTTGTGTCTTAATACAAACCACCAATCCCTATCCAACACATCTGGGTAAAAAAACACTTGGTTGCATTGTTTTGGGAAAACACAAGTCTCCTTAGCTTCATACCACATGTTTTTAGAATTGATACATATCATCCCACTATCACGATCTCCCTTTACATTATTCCGATCAAAGGTGTCCCACCACTTGCACCTAAAAATATCACATTGGAAAGAAGAGAAGTCCACTCGAATGATGCCTTGTATCTTTCCGACGTAACCTAACTTCCCCTATATGGTGTTTTGATCATGGTGGCTAGAATGACTAGATTGGTCGAACTCAACTTCCACTCCAAAGTATTTTTTCATGTGTCCATCATCGACATCCTCTGTGCAAAAATGATATCTATATTCCCACATATATGGGAACATATGCGCCTATAAAAAAGTGAACAAACTGTTAGAATATAATGGATGTGCTCGTTTAACCATAGACAATATCACTATTGTCACCCAACCATAGGCCGAAGCCACCCCCGATAACCTTAACCTTGACAAAGAATCATTTTGGAAGCAAACCCTAGGCTAGATAGACAAACAAAGGGTGGAGCACCTTTCTCCAAGGATAACACACCAAGCAAGAGCTGATTAGAGAGTCCAAATCATAATCAAGATATAGTCCAAGCCAAAACTGAAATCTTCTAGCTGCAACAACTGCAACGACAACTCTCCTCCAAACTTGCGCACAAACTGGCCAACTACAGTGCGCACAAGTGTTTCTTCTTCAGTTCTGAGAATGTCTGCCAGAATGAAGACTGGCCTCCTGTATTTATACTAAAACTGGAAAAATGCTTGGGCGGACTTCTCATTCTGGGTGCCTATTTACTTAGTATATAATATTTCCTTTAGTCGACTTCTTCTCTTGGAGGCTAATAACCTAATACAAATTATCCTCTTGAGACGACTTGTCTTCTAGGGTTATTATCCAACTAATTTAGGGTTTCTTCTTGCTTCTCGGAATATTCAATTCTCGTCAGGTTTACACATGCCATAATATCAACACTCCCTCCTAGCTAGGGAGGTATTTGAAGGTAATGGTCTTGAGAAAAAACATACCACTTACCCGGTAGCATCAACATAGTCATATAGACTATCTCATTACTAGATCATGAGCACCATCATCACTATCAGTGTCATCAATTGCATCATCTCTCGAAACCATACTCCATCTGAGTAATCAGACATGATGTTGGATAAGTTACTCACTCCACAAAGTGACACAAGAGCCATTCTTCTAATCCGGACATATGTCCTAGAAGAATAAATGTTCTGAGCCATTTTCCATCGAGGAAATCTTTGTCCATTGATCATCCATCTAGTTGATAATCATTTCCAACACTACTGATAGTCTTCAAGGCGATCAGAACAATGTCATTCAATAGAACACAACTATGTCTATCCTTAGTAGTACACAACTACAATCCAGTCATATACTGCCACACCAAGTAGCACACATATACTTGACCAGTGACATATAGTCACAATCAGTGGAACACATCCACTACAATAGTATGCATCTACTGTCCAGAGACATACAGTCTCCATAACAATCATATCATCAACCTGCATAGAAAACATTGTTATGATATATAAACTGAATAATCTGGGCCATTCTTCCACTCACATCTGTGAGATCTGGAAGAGCATCTGTCGTCAGAAGGTAAAACATCAATGATGAATTATCTGGACTACTCTTCTCAAGCAAGGAAGAATAATTGTCCCAATTTTTTATCCTGGACCATTTCCTATCCGGGCCATTCCTCTGGCACTAAACAAAGTGCAACCTGGAGAGAATAAATCTGCCCTAGGGAATGCCTGTCCTTGATTGTTGAACCTGGACCATTCACCTATCTGGGCCATTCCTCTGGCACTAAACAAAGTGCATTCTGGAGAGAATGAATCTGCCCTAGGTAATGACTGTCCAGACCATTTCCAAAGGAAATGAATGTCTTGCACCAACCTCCAAAATAGACCATTCTTCGAAACTGCTCACAAATGTGAGCTTCAAAAGAATGACTGTCCAGCGAGGTGGACCAATCTTCTTGACCACTACTAAGAGTGACCATCAAGAAGAGAGACTGTCCTAGACCATTCCCTATGTTAACCACAAGGGGAATTGTTGTCTATGGTACATCAGCAATCCATCGAACCATTTTTGTTACGAAAATGACCATTCGATCTGGACCATTTTCTGAACTGGAAAATGCCCATCTGTCAGAAATCTCAAACCACTTTTCGAACTGGAAAGGAACTGCACATCCTGGACCATTTTTCGAACTTGAAAAATGATTGTTCATAAATCAATAACACATCAGTGCTCCCTCCCAACCTGGGAGTCATCTCTTCCTTTTTCAATAGGGAAGTCATCTCCATTAGCTCCAGCTTGAGTACACAAACTTTTTCATATTGGACAAAGGCTTCACCAAAAAAATTTATCTGCTCATCTGTGGAGATATATATTGGAGAACCACTTTCTCTTTTCTGGAATTCATCACGGAGAGTGTAATGCTTGATCTCAATGTACTTCGGTCTTTCTGGAACATTAGTTTTCTCTTAAGGATTCATATAGCTCTGATCAATGTAGTATATCATTGTTGGATTCATCTTTTGTTTCTTTCTAGCTCATACCATCGTGGCAGGGCTCAAACTGGAACATATCTATGACATTTTGTCATGGATTAGCAATCCATCATCCTGGATTTATGAGTAACCATTCTGATACAATATCTCTGTTATATAAATCTTTTCACCATGCTTCTATTGTGTATTGAAGGCTCTGCACCAAGTTGTTTGAATCCATACAATATCTTGTTCCATTTGCATACAAGGGTCTTTTTCTAGTATACCTCAAAGCCTTTGAGGTTTCTCTACATGTAAACTCCAACCTATGGATATTGCTGACGATATACTAGCTCATATAGAGGTATGTTTGGTTTACAAGCAATCATCATAGTCTTCTCTCTCTATCTAGGAGAACCTCTAGTTCTGGATCTTGCAATTCTTTCATTCATAAGTCTTCCATACATTGTTCTTCATCAAAACTTTCATTGCCTCTACTTGATTGTTTTTAGTGAGTTCATATCAGGCTGGTAGTCTTGTGATTCTTGATACATTGACTGGTTGTTCTTTCTTTTCTTTCTCTATTGGAATCTTCATGTTCTTCCTCATGTTTCTCTTTAGCTCTTGAGTTCATGGAGTTTTCTATAGATTCCATGCTCTGAAGATTCCAACTTCTTTCTTTCATCATAGGATCATGGATGTGGATGGACAACCAAGGATTACTTTAAGGCTTCTTTTCAAAGAAGACTTCTTCTGAAGTCACACTGAACACGTGCTAATTTTCATGGTTGCTACCATGGATAGATACTTCATCATCTTCAATGGATCATATAATTTAGGATTAGCTTCCTCCCAATCCTTGCTTCATGAATGAATGCATGTTCTTCTTTTGATAATATAATCGTCTCCCTCCATCTAGGAGAGTCCATGCTTTTGTCTGCATCCTTATTGCCTTCTGCAAAGTGTCACAAATCTTTTTCCAATTTCCTCTTGATTGTTGACTTCTTTTTGTCTTTAATTCTTCTAGGTTTCTTCAAGATTGATTCTGATAATAACTTCCACATGAATTGTTACCACGGGTTTTTGATGTACTTCATCCTTTCATGTGTATTTTCTGACTTGTAGCAATCCTTATCTTGTTGTTCTTCCATAAGTATAGTTTCTCTTTGAACATCTTATCTTCTAAGAAATGGATATGCAAGATATGTATAGAAAACATGGTATGTACAAGAACTATGAAGAGTGTTGTTTACCTTGTCTTAGAAGAAGAAGTTTGTTTCATCCTTCTTAATCTTCTTTGAAGGTTCCTTTTCTTCAGCAATTGATGCTTCGTGTGTCTCCTTCCTTTTCTTCAGCTCGGGACAATGATTCTTTTAGTGACCACACTTTTGACAGTTGAAGCATTGTATTTCTGACATATCTTTCTCTTGATTTGGCTTCTTCCTTGAACAAAACTTGCTTTTGTTCCTGAAATTATTGAATCTTGTTGTGAGGGCTTGATCATCATATTTCTTTTGAGGTTTCTCTTTTTCACTAATCCTTGATTCTTCTTGTGCACATCAAGTCCAAATTTCTTCTAATGTAGGATACTCCTTCCTTGTGTTCATACTTGTGGCAAATGCATCCCATGTCTTGGGAAGACCGTTGAGTACTATATTTACCAGTTCCTTCTCTGAGATGATCTCTTCAATAGATTTTAGTTGATCTCTTAATTGAGATATCCTCACAAAGTATGATGTTATGCTGTCATCATCATTCATCTCCATGTCACAGAGCTCATTCTTCAGACTCATTAATTGTCCAATGTTTCTGACTAAGAAGAGGTTTGTTAGGGAATAATACATCTTATTAGATGAGTCAAGATGGGAGATGTAGGGTATCAAGTGGTATTTTATAGAGTCCACTATGATACTCATGGAATTGATGTCATTGTCTTTGAACTTCTCCATAACTGCAACGTTCTGCGATTCCTTCTCTTTTCTTCTTCAAACTCTGGTTCCACGATCTTTCCTTTCACGATATCCAACACTTTATTCTTGGCAAGGATGAGGTAAATCCTTGTCTTCCATGCTCTAAAGTTAGAAGCTCCATCTAACTTGTTTTCTGACTTCATAGAGTAAGTCATGGTTTCCTTGACTGGGTCAACCCTAGATTTGACCAAAAACTCAAACTTGACGTTTTTGCTTGTTGAGAGTACTAGGACATGCACTAGGCTGGGGAACACTAGTCTCTCCAAAAATTAGGTCAATCCATTCACTTAAGGTGCCTCAATGATAGGGTTAGGGTTTCTGCAACTGCAGCTGCTAGTAACCCTAGCGACAATGCTTTGGTAATTGCTCCTGCTAGAAACCCTAGCGACAGTTATTCAACAAGATTAGTATCCTTATGGCTATGATACCTTCTAGTGGTTAGAATGAATGAAGGAGGTGTGGGTCCATAAACTATTAGAATATAATGGATGTGCTCATTTAACCATAGACAATATCACTATTGTCACCCAACCATAGGTCGAAGCCATCCTCGAGCACCTTAACCTTGAAAGAGAATATTTTCGAAAGAAAACCCTAGGCTAGATAGCCAAAAAAAGGGTGGCACACCTTTCTCCAAGGATAGCGCACCAAACAAGAGCTGATCAGAGAGTCCAAACCATAACCAAGAGATAGTCCAAGCCAAAACTGAAATCTACTAGCTGCAGCAGCTGCAACGACAACTCTCCTCCAAACTTGCGCACAAACTGGCCAACTACAGTGCACACAAGTGTTGCTTTTGCAGTTCTAAGAATGCTTGCCATAATGAAGACTGACCTCATGTATTTATACTAAAACTAGCAAACTGTCTGGGTCGACTTCTCATTGTGGGTGCCTATTTACTTAGTATATAATATTTCCTTTAGCCGACTTCTTCTCTTGGAGGCTAATAACCTAATACAAATTATCCTCTTGAGACGACTTGTCTTCTAGGGTTATTAGCCAACTAATTTAGGGTTTCTTCTTGCTTCCCAAAATATTCTATTCTCGTCAGGTTTACACGTGGAGGTAAATTGTCTAATAACTCGACCATTAAAATATAAAATAATATAGATGTACTTACAATTCAAATGTGCATTACGAATATCAATAACCTGCATTAGTGGTCAATAGAAATGTACAAGGTCATTTAACGTTTACAAAAGAAACCATTTTTAATGTAGATTGTGTGGCAAGATTTCTCAAAATTAATATAAGGTACTTGTTGGTCAATTACCTCAATATTTCCAAGAAACATGTGTTTGAAATGCCAAACTTTGCTTCCACATTGTACAGTAACATTGTTGTCCCGAGATAGGTTGACTTTGATTGGGCACTAGGTCCAAAGAGAGGGGTGGTGGAAGCATATTTTAGGCTTTTGAAAATGGTATCATTGATATGAGCATCATCCCCTAGCTCATCATTCTGGAATGTGTCTAACAAAATTGTCTCCATGGCAGTCGTATCCCGTAAGTAATCATCCATACCAACGTCTTTTTGATTGTCTCCATGGCCAACTTCTGAAGAACTACTATTGTTGTAGTCATTCCTAATTGGTGAATCTTGATGTAGTGGAAATTGAATAGGTGGTTGATTCAACCATTCTTGGCATGCTTCATCTCCAAGTTGTGCTCTAATTGCAGCCTTCTCCCGGGTTGACATTGTTATGGGGTGCAACAGAAGATGGTAGGTAGGTCGCTCATCATCAGAAGAATACTAATTTCAAAAATATTGAACATTAGTACATCGATGATATTAGTAAGCACAATGCAATAATTTGTTTGCTAAAATTACATTATACCAAACAATTATTACCATCGTCGACCCAGGATTGTGGCTGGAAGATGGAATGTCTCAATTGGCAAGGTAAAGCATATGCCCATTTTCATCTATCAACTTTTTGCGGTATGTTTCTCCTTATAAGACCTTCCGACATTTTTTTACCGGTACTAGAATATTTTTTGCATCTGAACTGGGTTCTGAATTAGGATCCTGCAAATTTGGATACATTTTTATTCAGATTGACATGGTTAAAAAAAATCAATGAGATAATTGAAACATAAATAAAATAAGTTAAACTTACTGGAGATGGAAAAGGAGAACTCCACGGTGGACTTTTAGCAATATGGAATGGGTTGGGATTTGAAGAATTTGCCATTAGATCATATGATAGGGTTTTCTCCCTGCATTTAAGAAAAAATAACAATAAATTTTCATGTACATATCTAAAATAAATTTCGAGGATCATACCACAATCTGAGTTTGAATATAGTTTTGAAACCATTTTTTAAGAATAAGGCGACATAAAACGTAAAATGTATATTGAAGTATTGTGAGTCATGTGAAGTCATCCTAAAAAATAATTTGAGATGAATGTATTATTTTGTATTCAAATAAAATTTCAAATAACTTTAAAAGAATCTCAGTGCGCTTATAAACCACAAAAGCACCGATGCACATATTAATAATAAGTATCGGTGCGTTGAAATATTAACCACACTGTGTTTCGAGATTGTGTTAATAAAAAACAATTATATGTCACCAGTGCATCAATTAATATGGATGCACCAATGCACAATGTAATATGGCCGCAATGGTTTGTCTTACATAAACACACCGTCATGCCAAAAAGTTAAAAAAAAATGCAATTTTTTTAAACAATTAAAAAAAAAAAGAATCAAATTTCATAAAGTCATTTAAATACTAAAAAGTTATTCACTATTTCATTATTTTGCAAAATTTTGTAGGGGAGAGATTTGCAAGAGAGTCATATGGAGGAACAATGTGTAGGAGCATAATACTTTGGAATCACAGTATTAATCAGAATATGAGAATTTGAAGGGTATCGTGATTCACTCTAAACCATTTTCATAAAGTATTTTTAATATTAAGAAGGTATTCAATATTTTCATTATTTTGCCAAAATTTATAGGAGACAAATTTGGAAGAGAGACATACCGGGGAGCACAGTGGAGCAGAAGAATACTTTGGAACATCAGAAATATTCAGAAAATTAGGATTTGAAGGCTATGGTGATTCACTCAAAACCCTACATTTATAATTTAAAAAAAAAATCATACTTACCTTAAACCCTTGGTTTTTTTTTTCGCTTACGTCAATGCATAATTTCACCCTAGGGTTTAACTCCCTCTATCACTTCAGAATTAAAGATTTTTCGTTTTAGGTATTTTAGATCTAATGGGTTTGTTTTTCTATATATAAGTGTTTGGCATGTGATGCAAATGACCACTTATTGCATCGAATCCCAAACGCAGTCGGTCATTTGACTTTTTATTTTTATTTTTTTAAGTGGTTTCTGATTTTCCGACGTGCCATTTCAATAGAAACACACTGATGCGT
>ML791127.1:196863-210707 GCA_009831015.1 Picea engelmannii
TATATATATATTAAATTTAAAAAATATGGTGCATAAAAAAAAGTAGCATTGATGTTTTCTCATCTAAACAACATAGAAAATGCCGTCACATAATTTTTTTACTTTTTTTAATTTTACTTCTCATCTGTGTGTAATTTTTCTATTGTTTTTTTATGAATGTTTATTTTTTTTGCTATGTTTGTGTTTTCTACTGTAGTCCCTGTGATGTAATTCACAACATTTTAAAAAATAAATTAAATTGTTTAGTGCATTTTGTTGTATCGAACACGTCAGTGTGTTTTATGTAATAAATGCATCAGTGCTTTGTATATAAAAAGCACATTGGTTACAAAGATTTTTTTCACTGAAAATTATGTTATTTATTTATAAAATATATTTAATAATTTTTGTATTGAATGGTAAAGGTTGTATATTGATAAAAATATGAGTGGGAAGAGTTCAAATAAGAAAATTTTTGGTCGACACAATGATGACACATCCGGAAAAACAAAAAATGCAAGTTCTTTGTAAATTCTATACAAAATTAATATGCTTGAACTATATGTAAGTATAACTAATATGTATTGGTTAGTGTGTGTCATGCAGGGCCACAAGATGAGAAAGTTCGATAAGATTATTTCTGATCTAAGTGCAGAAGAGCGTAAAAGCTTGATGGAAAAATTGCAAAGGGGTGAATTAGGTGAATGAAAAAATATTATTCAATATGATTTTTTTTTAAATTTACATTAATAATATACTTAGGAATATTAAATGACATGTTTCAAACAATCTATTAATTCACATATGTTTAATGTTCTACAAGAACCAACAATGAGGGAACAAAATGTCATCATTACAAAACAAAATTAATTAATATAGAAGATGTAAATGATGATGAATTGGTCCTTAGCTCATCTGGACTGGTGTTGGAGATTAATCAAAGGGGGGGAAACTTTTACAGAACTATGAGGGATATAGTGGAACGAACATATAGATATACTTTCCACTTACAATAAAGAAATCAATCAAATGATTCCAAGAACCAGGTTATATTTAATTTACAAGAAGCATTTCCAGAGCAATGGTCAATGAGACATGTTAGACTTGCAATAGAAAAAACATACAACAACAACAACAATCATATATATATATATATATATATATATTACAAACTATTCATTTATTAATATATTAGTTTTGTGATATTTAGTTTTTATCTATCAATATAAAAATACTTTATTGTCATTATATTTTTTCAAGAAAATTATGAAAATCCCAGAGGACCAATGAGCTGATATCTGAAATATGCCAGTAGGAATGTTCAAAAAAGTGTACAAGGAGATGGTCAAAGAATTGAACATAATTGCATTGCAGGAGGAGCTATCTCAACAACAATGTGCTTCAAATGTATGTAATCATTGAATTTTTCTCTTAGGTACAAATGATTAATTTACATTAAATATTAATTTTCAAATATTCTCTTATAGAAAAGAAAAAAAATGGATTCATTCTACAGATAAAACTGGATGACAAGGAAGAAAATGGTTCACAACAAAGTTTCTGAGTAATAGTTATTTCCTTATAACAACTTAAGGCTTTTTTTGTATATTTTAAGTTGTTTTACAACAACCATCCTTGAATGTTTTCAAACAGGTGCTAACATACAAAGAAGAGTCATCAAAAAAATTGATTGGCATTGGGTTAATTAAGGGTTATGATTATATGTTGGCATATCAAAAAATTAATTGTGGAATTTGTAAGTATAATCTATGTTGTTTTACTTCTATCATTTTATAATTAATGAAACAAAAATAATACTTTATATTAAATCTATGATTTATTATAGGGTATAAAATTTGCAGGAAACAAAGTATGGAACTGAGCCAATAGAAGAATTGTTGAAACAATGCATGGTATTTTATTTTGAACATATGTGTATGATTCATGAGTCAATTCTTTCTTTGCAAGTACGTCACTTTTCAATTTACATTCATGTATATTATTTATTTCAATTTTCATTATTCTCACCAATGTAGATAGACTCATTATAGTTTATTTGTATGTTTGTAGATGGAACTTGAAGAAGAACAAAACAATCGAGGAAATCAACCAAACATTCAACAAAATAACCCAAGGGATGCAAGTAGCTCGAGCACTAACAACAGTTCCAGTAAAGAATTATGACCAATATATTTTGATATCAATGCAAGTTGCAATTGTATTTTTTTGAAATAATTGTCTGTAAAAATCATACATTTTTGTTTAATGTAATGGACATAGTGTCTCAATTGAAAGACAAGGGATTATTGATAAGTGCCCCATTTTGTATGACAAAGACCCTCTTATTCATATAATAAAATATGTTTTAATGTATTCTTGTGTTGTCCAATGTCGTCGTGAAATGTTACATCGCTAATTAAATATATGGATGACTAAATATTATAATTAAGAGATGCAAAATCTGATGATATAACAAATTAATCCAAACATCATATCCAAATTCACTAATCAAAATATAAGATATATGTAAATTTTTTGATAAAAAAATAGAATTAAAAAATAACAATAATTGCACTATCACAGATCGATGTTTCTCGATGTATTTTAATTATTAATCTCATCGACACATTTAATATTAAAACTCACCAGTGTTTTTATGTAATCAATTAGCACTGGTTTCAATATTTATTTAACACCACAAATTATATTAAAAAATTGGCCTTCGGTGCGTTAAGCTTATATGAAGCACTAGTTCTTTTGTGTTATTAATACGCATCAACGCTATTGTGTTATTGATAAACATTGGGGCTTGTTTGTTACTAAAAAACACCAGTGATTTCGATTTTTAATGCATCGGGGGGATTTTTCTAGGTAACGCACATGTGCATATTATTTTATACAACACTGGTGCCTTCTTATTAGTAACGCACCGATGCGTTCTAAGTAGAAAGCCTCGTTGCTTAATTATTTTTAACTCCCCCGGTGCGTTTTATTGTTAAATCCTTGATGCTTAAATATTTTACTGCCCCAGTGCTTGCATATTTTACTGCCCCAGTGCTTGACGTTAAGTGTATAACACCGATGTTGTAGGTGTATGTATGCATCGATGCTTGTTCCTTATACAAATGCATTGATTAGTAAACATTCGCTGACACCTTTGGCTACCCAGATTTTTGTAGTTATAATCAACTTTCATTATAGTATCCGCAAAAACATCCGTTATCGAAAAAAGATGTTGCAGCGGAGGTTTTTTTTTATAATTTTTTCCAATTTTGTAACACTTGAAACCTCTATTATAACCTCCACTAAAAGGTCTTTTCCTTGTAGTGTGTAAGGCATGCAATGAACATTAAATCTACTTTAAATATGTTAAAAGAAATCATTACTTTGTGGGGTTAAGTGAAAATATGATGGAAAAGGTGGTCCTCTAAATCCATACTATGAAAATATGAACTTTTGGTGAATAATATATCAATCTTTCTTGGTACACACAATTTCATATGGGGATCGCGCAAAAAAAAATCATTGTCAATTAATTTCTCTGCATTATTATTACTATATAAAAACAAAGATTAGGTTGAATATCTTAAATTTGAAACAAAAGATCTAGGATCCAATCTCCATCTTATAATAGAAGCAACAACAACTTCCTTCTCCCCTCCTATAAATACAATATCATCCATTAAGCTCCAAAAATTGTATAAGTACAATATCATCCATTAAGCTAAAAAAAAATTGTATAAGTACAATATCATCCATTCAACTCCAAAAATTGTACGAATAATGAATGAATAAGATAATAAACATTAATTAAGCCCTCAACATTTTATTTTTGGCTCCCTTTCATTTGATAATTTTTTTTCTTTCTTTTCATAGTCACTAGAAGACGGGATTGTTTCAAGTTGTGTATATTTAATTTAGTTTTGTGGATCCCTCACGTTATATAGGGAAATGCATTTATGTTCCAATGTTTGACCCAACTGAATCAAAATCATCATTTAAATCAAAGTGTTCATACAATGATATAAACTAAACGGAAAAGGAGGAGATTTTACTCTTTTAACTAGTCACAAAATAGGCAAATCTACTAGCAAAATAGAAATTGGATTTTTATTATTTTTTTAGAAATTGGTTTTTTATTATTTTTTAATAATTTATAAGAAATCATCACGCAAGTTTTACCTTTTAAACCTAACTTAATAAAAAAGTTAAGGTTGCAAAAATACATAATTTGTGAATTAATTATAAATTATAATTTAGCCTTTAGCTTAATGTGAAAATTAGATTGCAACAAGTTCAAATATTTTTTTAATTTAGCTTCTAGCTTAATGTGAAAATTAGATTGCAACATGTTCAAATATTTTGATTATTATGATATTTAATGGATGAGAATTTTTTTCTCAACGACATAAATTCTCACTAAGATTTTTATATTTCTAGAATTAATTATTATCACTAAAATTTCAGGATTTGTATGACTCATGCGAGGTTAACCTACAATTTTTAATTAGCTTTCAATGCTTACTATTCGGATTATAATATTGGAATTTGTTTTCTTCTTGGAAGTTACAGGTTCAAATCCAAAGGGGGTAGGGTATGTATACCTCCATAGACTTTAGTAGTCAAATCGTTGCGTGGAGGGGGTTACTTGTCCCACAAACAAGGGGTCCTCATACACCAATTTGGTGTCTGGCTTGACCATGACCTTAAAAACAAGATTATTATTATTATTATTATTATTATTATTATATCTTTTATATTAGCTAGAGGATAATTTTGTATTTAATTTTTTTAACAAATCTTTGTATGGGTCTATCAAAATGGAAGGTCTAAGTGGATATTTTATCTCCACCGCCCGTTTATTTGTTAAGTTTTGAGCTATTATTAGGTTTCTTTTCAATTTACTAGATAACAATAGCATAGGTAGGATCACTAAGAGAAACACAATCACAAGATACACAACATTTATCCTGGGAAACCATCATGGTGGAGAAAACCCAGCGAAAACTTCCTTAATATAGATAGCCAATACAATGCCAAGACAATAAACCAAAACACTAGAGAATATCCAACACTGATCAATGTGCCTCTCTCTTCCGTCTTCTCCCAACTATAGTTACCAAACGTGTGCACTTGATGAGTGAATGAGTGAGTGTGATAATGAGGTGTTGGCTTCCTTTATTTATACAAGCTAGCAGGCATTGGAAAGGTGTCTCTTCACTGGGCAGGGCCGACTTGTCTTATTAGTGGTTAAAACCACTTTAATTAGGCTTGGGGGTCGACTTCTTAATGTACATAATATAATTAGGGTTTGACCAATCCGCAAAAGGGGATTTGGTCAATTACAATGCCCGACATGATCAATCCACAAAAGGGGATTGATCAGATGAATAATAACTCAATAATAAATAGAATACTCTTTGCAATTACAATATTTCAACACTCCCCCTTAACAAGAAGGGTATTCTACAACATCATCAAGAGAGAGAGAGGGAAACAACATCAACAACATCTGGAACACTGATTGGCATATCTATAAATCATCGAAAGTTTTTCTCATCATCAATATCATCATCCACAACAAGGAGCAGGAATGGCATCATCATCATTTGCATCAAGATGGATTAGTATAACACTAATACATCATCATCATCAATAACAGAATGAGGATGATACAACATCAACAACGTCAGCATAATAGCACGAAGGATAGAGCATGATCAACATCAAAACTAGGATGGATATATTCAACACGAAGATGGCATCTCAACAACATCAGAACGAAGCTGGAAATCTTCAACACGAATCTAGCATCTCAACAACATCAACACGAAGCTGGAAATCTTCAGCACAAAGTTGGCATCATAACAACATCAGCACGAAGATGGAAATCTTCAGCACGAGGTTGGCATCACAACAATATCAGCACGAAGCTAGAAATCTTCGGCACGAGGTTGGCATCAACATCTTGTGGTACTCTAACAGATACAAAGGATCTGCCCAGGAATCAAGTGATTCCCTAGGATATAAAATCCTAACGGAGCTACCACTACTGACCAAAGCTAGCATATACATGCACAAGTACTCTAACAGCCCGTCCTTAGGGACCTTCGGGATTTGTCGAGGGATGATCAGTCCCCTAGGATATAAAATCCTAACTGAGCTACTTGCTATTGGTCAGGATATCATAGTATCATCATCACTACTCCCCCTTTCGAGGGAGGTCCTTTCAGACTATACCAAACTTGTCTCAAAAGTGCTCAAAATTTATACAAGAAAAAGGCTTGGTCAACACATCTGCAACCTGTTCATCTGTGCCAACATATTGGAGATTTATAGCTCCTCTCTGCATCATATCATGAATGAAGTGATATCAGATCTCTATGTGCTTCGACTCATCATGGAACACATCATTTTTATACAAATTTGGTTATCACATAGGATCACAGTGGCTTCCATCTCCAGATCAAATAGATATGTCAACAACATTTGAATCCATATGGATTCACAACTGGTGTGACATGTTGCAATATATTCTGCTTCTTTCGTGTTAGGCGAAATACTGGATTGCTTCCTACTCTGCCATGAAGTCATGGCTGATCCTAGACTGAGAAAACATCTTGAAGTGTTATTTCTATTAGAAACACTTCCAACTCAATCTGAATCAGTATATCAATACAATCTGAAGTCATGATCTCTATTATAGTAGAGACCAAAATCCAATGTACCCTTAAGGTATCTCATCACATGTTTTTCATCATCAAGGTGAACAGGTTTGGGTTCTACCGGATACTGACTCAAGGCAAAACATATATTTGGCCTGGTATTCGTCAGATACATCACCGAACCAATAATATGTTTGTATAGAGTATCACCAACCAATTCTGATGAGCCATATACCAGAAGCTTCAACTTCATTTCCATGGGTGTGTACATGGATTTACATTCCAACATGTTAAACCTCTTCATTATTTCAACTACATAGTTCCCTTGGTTAAGGGAGATCTTCTTTGGGCTCTGCCAAACTTCAAGACCTATGAGATAATGCATTAGATCTTTCATCAAACTCTGTAGCAAGATTATTTTGCAATCTGTGATGAGTTTTTCTTCATATTTGTCAAGAATACATCATTTACATATAGTAGCAACATCATTGGGTCATCATTCATAACCTTGAGGTAAAGGTTAGAATCAACTTTACTCTTGGTAAAGTCCAAGCTCGTTAATAAACTGTCAATTCTGCCATATCAAGCTCTAGGAGCTTGCTTCAACCTGTATAGATCCTTCTTCAACCTGCATACCTGAGTCTTTTTGTCTTCAACTTCAAATCAAATTTTCACATCACTTTGTACCAACCTGGTACACTTGCTCGGCTGCAACTCAATCTGCACAATCATGTGCTAGCTCTATGTACTTTCTACAAAGCACTATCTGTCTCACTGCTTGAGAGTATGTCCTCTCCTCTTTCTGCAACTATTCCTTCTGGAGTTCGGACTTTGTACCTATAGCTGCTATGAAGCTAAGAATGGTTGTTCCATTTTCACTCTGACTGTTGAAATCTGAGAGTAACTCCTCTACTCCATCATGGCAACAACTTCATCTGAAACTGAGAGTGGCTCAATAACTGATACTGAAGGTAACTCTTCTTATTTCATGGAGGTAACTCTATCTTTTATTGTAGTCATGTCTTGATGACCCAACTAATGTAATGCACCAACTTCCACTCAATTTTAAATATGGGGATTTCTCCCCCTGCATCTCATACTATATATGAATCATGGTTGCTCTCACTATCTTCATGAATACTGGAACTATTTCTTCAATTAATGGAGTAAGTGTCTCGTCATAGTCTTCTCCCTCTTGCTTGGAGAATCCTCTGGACACACATCAGGCTTTGTACATCTGCAACATGCTTGATCTGTTAGATCAATCTTGGAAGTCAATACTGAATTCTCATGGAAAAATCCATATCCTAGTCTTTCTAACTGATTTCCTTCTCTGCCACTGAAACAAGGAAATCTTCCTAGGAGATTTCATATCTCCTAGAAAGCTATGATCTAGTCTTCTCATGGCATATCTTTCCCATTCCTGGAGGTTGTCTCTTCATCTGATCCTTTCTGAGATCAGGCTTACTCTTGATTTCTTATGAGTCTACAAGGACTCTGTCATCTCTTATGGGGTATACTTGGTGTTGAATACCAAATCTAAATATGAAAGGTTGAGTCAGACTTCAAACAAGTTCTACTTCCTGTCAAGGTGGCTTCATTATCCTTTGATCAAGTCTTCTGTGAGTTCTTGTTCTAATGTTTGGTCATCGTTGGAGCCTTATGCTCCTTACAATCAATATCCATATGAGATACTCTGGATCTCAAAAATAGCTTCTTCTTCATCTTCTTTGGTACATGGATGTATACCATCATGTACACGACTTGGGTAGTTTGCTTCATGTCTCATCTAATTTGTTGTCTTTTGTAACCTTCACTATAGCTTCCTTAGGGTTATCACTTGTGACCTGAACCAAGGTCAACAAAACAACATGCAAGAATAATACTCTTTTGATAATAGTAATAAAACAATAGCACGAATAATCATCACAATAGCTCCTTTATATCTTTCACTTGTGACCTGTCTGAAACAAAGATCAAAAGTAAGAAATACAATACGAAATGATATCAACACTCTTCTAGTGTTGTGATCAGACATTCATCCAAGGTAATCTGGAGCCAACATAAGAAGTTTCTCCTAGAGGAGATGTTAGTTGTATCTGGTAAATGATTACATTAAGCATTTATCTAAATATGCTCACATGCTACCAATTATAATACTTTTCAAAGACTTCTACCTCAACTATAGTGTTTACTTGTAAAGGGGTAGTTATCAACTTGTCATGTGCAACTTTTAATCTTATCAACTTAATTAATCAAACCTGGAACCCGAAGTCTTGTCCTCAAGAATGAGTGTGTTGCTTTTTCTTCCAAGTCTCCTTCACTCAAGATGAACAATGCTTTCTTCAACCTGTCTTCTGTACTAAGACAATATGCTATCTTTACAAAAAGTTGGGTTAGAGAATAAACTCTATGATCTCAACTTTAATCCATCTAATACCTTTACTTTAATTTTGACCAAAGGTTAGTATGATGGTCATAGCTTCAACATGCAACCTAGATCAAAATAATGTCATACAAATAGATGCATATCAGAATAATCAAACCTGGGTTGCATTATTCCTCTGAATGTGTTGGATCTGAGATCCTTCTGGATCTATGGAAAGAGATTCCTTCTCCTGCAAATACCCTTTAAAGCTTAACAGTTTAAACATATGTGAGTACATACCTCTGATAGTAGTGGAACCATATGGTAGCAACGATAATAATTACCAACCCTTTAAAAACTTCAAGGGTGACTGCAACTGGTACTGTAGTTGATACTTAAACTAATACTGCAACTAATTCTGAAACTACAACTGCAACTGTAACTTAGGGTTTTATGAGGAAACCCTAATTTTTCAAACTTCAAAATTTGAAATTCTGATCCAGGGACTAGATGTGCTGGGCTGAGGAAAGTTTGTTGGAGCTGTTAAATTTCAAAAATTTCAAGTTTTTCCCCTTGAAACTTAACCTATAGAAATCTGGACTGGTACTTCTGGTACTAGTTCTGGTTTTTTGGTTTTCTGGTACTTCTGGTTTTTTGGTTTTTTGGTACCAGTCAAAACTAGGGTTTCACTTTTTGAAGGTTCTGTCCATTGAAAAGGTGCACTCAAGATTCCAAAAGATTCACTAGGGTAGGGCACACTTTTCTAGATGGTTTTTAGGAAAAACTTCCTCTCCAACAAAAAGCCCTATTTTTCTTGTACGACAACAATGATGTTTTTGCTTGTCCAGTGAAAGGTGCTCTCTTTAGCTTAGCTCTGATACCATGTTAAGTTTTGAGCTATTATTAGGTTCTTTTCAATTTACTAGATAACAATAGCATAGGTAGGATCACTGAGAGAAACACAAGCACAAGATACACAACATTTGTCCCGGGAAACCCTCATGGGGGAGAAAACCCAACAAAAACTTCCTTAATATAGATAGCCAATACAATGCCAAGACAATAAACCAAAACACTAGAGAATATCCAACACTGAGCAATGTGCATCTCTGTTCCTTCTTCTCCCAACTGCAACTACCAAACTTGCGAACTTGATGAGTGAATGAGTGTGCGATAATGAGGCGTTGGCTTCCTTTATTTATACAAACTAGCAGGCATTGGAAAGGTGTCTCTTCACTGGGCAAGGCCGACTTGTCTTCTTAGTGGTTAAAACCACTTTAATTAGGCCTGGGGGCCGACTTCTTAATTTGCATAATACAATTAGGGTTTGACCAATCCGCAAAAGGGGATTTGGTCAATTACAATGCCCGACATGATCAATCCACAAAAGGGGATTGATCAGATGAATAATAACTCAATAATAAATAGAATACTCTTTACAGTTACAATATTTCAACATTATTTTGATAAATACCATCTTATTTATGCATGAAAACAATCTAGAACGTTCCAACTTAAGAATACTTGTGATGTCTAAAAATACAACTAATGATGTATATATATCCATTGAGCACTTTTTTTCAAGGAGTATATCAACTTTATAGTTATGATATTAACAAAGAGTATACCAATATCCATTGAGCACTTTTTTCAAGGAGTATATCAACTTTATAGTTATGATATTAACAAAGAGTATACCAACTAATCTTTTGTTTGCACATCTTTAAACAAAGGTTAATTGCATATTCACAAAGCATGTTTCAAGTTCACTTTAATTCAAATTCATGGTATTCAAAACATTAAACTAATTCCAATTAAACATAATTGTGTTTGAATGAATGTAAGCAGCTGTTTATATGTGCATTTTGCATTTTAGAGAGAGGAATATGGGGATTTGATCAACTTAGCCCGACAATGTGTTTTATTTGTATTTACATGAAACGTCCCCAGAAATCACTGACACCTACATTTGGAGCATCGGACAGACTCATTGATTAAGATTTGCTCGAGACTTGATTCATCGTATAGCAATGATTTTTCCAAATTTACAAAGTTAATGATATTTTATGCCCAAAATCATTATATTATTTTGGGTAACTAAAATTTCAAAATTTTAATTAAGATTTCATAATAAAAGTTACATCTATGAGTTGTAAAGTTAATATTTTATGCCCAAAATCATTATATTATTTTGGGTAACTAAAATTTCAAAATTTTAATTAAGATTCCATAATGAAAGTTACATCCATGAGTTCACTTCTTATAGTATGATAAGAATTTATATAGTGGTTCACTTTACTTGAGTTTACATTCATTTCATAAAACCTATATTCACTAGCGCTCTTCATCGATACGATAGAGAGGGTTGGATAAAATAATTTAAGATAACCATAGAACTTAACTTGCTCTATAATCACAGGCAAACTTGATTATTTGTTTTACCTATGTTTGCCATCGAATTCTATTAATGTACTTGCCTTAGGCAAGTACTTGCAGCTTTGTTGCTATTCACCTTGTTTTGAATAAGGTTTTATTCTTCTTCTTGTTTTTATGAGTGTTTTTTTTAATTATTATAAGTTTTTAGCAAAGTCAATCACCATAGGTATGGAGTCAATTAACTATATGTGTTTATAAATGTAACTTATTTTATTAAGATGATTTATTATGTGAAATTTTTCTCAATAAAACTAGGAAATGTTTTATTATATTTAAAATTGGTTTGTAGTTAAAAATTTCAAAAATATAATTTGAAATAAAGGTTTATATAAGAGGAATATCTTTTTTAATTCATCTAAAGAGGAAGGGGAGATTCTACCATCACTGCATTTTAATGAACCTATTAAGAAACTAGAGATGTATAGGGTCTTTCAAATAGACAATATTTTTTCAAAACGGAATTTGTTTAAAACATATATACCATATCTTCTCATTACAATGAAGTACCATAAACTTAAAGGAAATCCAAGTTCTCCAAATCCACTTTTATGAAAATATGAGTGGATGCATAGAGCTAGATCTTAACTTTATTCGATCTAAGAATTGACCTAGTAGGTTCCTTTTTTCTCTTAAGGTCTTGTTGTCCCACAAATTGAGAGGGAGGATTGAAGTCCCAACCCATGTAAGAACAAAAAAAAGAATATCCTTCCATTGGTCAAAATATAATATCCACAATCATTATTGATGAAGAATCTACAAACCCAAAACCAATTTGGGCTCTGCTATCGCCTTAGGGTTTGAAGCCGACAACCAAGTGATCACGCCCACAGGCCCGTGAGGGCCATGATACCGCAGGAAGGAGGCCGAGCCGACGCCTCCTACAGTGAAGCCACAACAAATGGTAGCGGAGGAGAAACGTTTAAGCGGCCGTCCTTTGAGCCGCCGCAGAACCTCCGAGCAACTCTCATCGCCAATGGCACCTTCAAAGATCGCGACATGGATATTGACCCGGATCACCCACCCGCCCCTGTCTCAGCATCGCCGCCTTGGCTCCCTGGTAAGTGCATTCCTCAAGCCCCGCATGCCCCAAAATACATAGTTAACTCTCCGCGGATAGAGGAGCAAAAACAATACATGAGAGATCATGCTCTGATAGGAAAATTTCTAGGGTTATGGCCATCGGAAAGGGATTTAATCAAGTGGATTCAATATTGGTGGAAACCAAAGGGGCATTACGAATTACAGTTAGGCTCAAAAGGATTCTTCACAATCATTCTGCATAATCTTGGGGACCGAAACCGCATCTTTGATGGAGGCCCTTACTTCTTTAACTCGGCCGGGCTATTCCTCCGATTCTGGACCGAGAGATTCAGCCCTGAAAAAGAAGATTTCGCCCATGCTCCAGTATGGATCCGTTTGTACTCCCTCCCTCAAGAGTTCTGGTTGGAAGAAGTCCTAGCTGGCATTGGCAACACTATTGGAATTTACGTAAAGTCCTCGGACGCCACAAAACAGAGGAGATATACCTCGTACGCTCGTCTCTGTGTGTACCTGAACATAGCAAAACCACTCCCAGGCACCATAACCCTCGAATACCAGGATGAAGATTGGGCCCAAACTATTGATTATGAACATATCCCCTTCAGATGTCGCAAGTGCCATGAACATGGGCATTTATTCAGAGAATGCCCCCTCAATGAAGCCCCTAAAGAGGGGAACACTGAAAATAGCAAGGATAAGGAGGGTTTCGCACCACCAGGAGGAAAAAGACGCCAAGCCAATCGCTGGCAACCAAACCAGGTAAGCAAATATCCTTCCACTCGCAACAAATTTGATGTCCTACAGGATCAGTCCGAGAATCCTGCAACCAACACCAATCCTCCGAAGCGGCCAGAAGACTTCACCTCCTCCTCCGAGAAACCGGAAGAAGAAAAGCAAGCACCAGGAAAGAAAATCGCCCAGAATCCACCAACTGCAGCCGAAAACCCACAAGAAGCCCAGCAACCAGAAGACGGGGAAGCAGAGATGGATATGGAAGAGCAAGACCTGGCCGGCGTAGATCTGGAACACCTCGAACACGCTTATCGACACCAAAAACTTTACACCATACCTCCGGATCAGCTACGGAAGGTTCATAAGATCTTCATCGACTCCTCTGCAGGCTCCTCAGCGCGATCCAGTAAAGGCCTAGGCATTCAGGGCAGCCACACGAAGACTCCAAGAAAAAACCCAAAAGATGACAAAAAACAAGGAAGGAAGTCCACTACCACACTCATACAGGAAATAGGGCAATTTATGGTGAATTCAGGGCAGATGCATTTAATCTCAGACAGCTTTCCCCCCCTCCCCCCTCCCTCCTCATCATGAAGATAATCTCTTGGAACATAAGAGGCCTC
>ML791127.1:213596-224890 GCA_009831015.1 Picea engelmannii
CTCTATGTGCATCCTCTGTGGGGAAGCAGCCGAAACCATTAATCACCTCCTCACCTCCTGCCCTTACACAGCTCAAATCTGGGATCAAATGGCGCTCATAATGCGCACCTCGGATTATGTTCGAGACAATGTTGCAGACACCATCGCAGATTGGAGGGATCATCCGTTCCTTTCCCCCCTCTTAAATCGGATCTGGCAATTAATCCTAGGCTTCATCCTCTGGCAAGTCTGGAAAGAGAGAAATCGAAGGATCTTCAGGAATACTTTCCTCCCTTGGCAACAGTGTTGGACTAGTTGTCATCGCAACATCATTGAAACACTCCACCTCCACCCTTGGACGAACCAAGATCTAACTGGAACCCCCTCCGAATCCCTCATCCTTAATCATTGGCTCCCCCTTCCCCCCCTTCCTCCCCCTCCCACCGCCCCTAAACCACCCCCCACCCCCAGCCCTTCCTCTTGGTCTGCCCCACCAACAGACTTTCTCAAGCTTAACTTCGACGGTGCCTCCAAAGGCAACCCAGGCGCAGCAGGATACGGAGCTATCTTTCGCAATCATCAGGGGCGCATTCTTCTAATCAGTGCAGGATCCTTAGGCCATACCACGAACAATGTGGCGGAACTTTGGGCACTCA
The DNA here is from genome assembly GCA_009831015.1 of Picea engelmannii. Classification (NCBI taxonomy): domain Eukaryota; kingdom Viridiplantae; phylum Streptophyta; class Pinopsida; order Pinales; family Pinaceae; genus Picea; species Picea engelmannii. Next base: position 214,232 of record ML791127.1, read on the forward strand.
TTCGGGGGTTGCATTTAGCTAAGGCGCACAGCTTCAATCAGCTCCTTGTGGAAGGCGACTCCCAGATCCTCATAAACCTTCTTGGCCAGCTCCTGAATGGCGCCGATCCTGAAAAGATCTCCCCAAGCTGGCGCCTCTCGCATGGGCTTCATCTCCTAACAGAGCTTTTGCACCCCAACCAGGTAATCATACCCAGGCATGTCAGACGCAAAGCAAACCAAGTGGCGGACTATCTGGCTAACATAGGAGCAAACTGGGAGGGACCAGAAATCCTCTGCAACACTGCTCTAGATCAGACGCAGCCTATTCTTCACCAGTGCATCAACAAAGCAGTGGAAATGGACAGTCACCCGGATGGGGTGTTAGTGGCCACCACCTGGCGCGCAGAGACGGAAAGGGGAAGCCAGCAAGGCACGGAGCCATGTGCTCGGCTCGTGCTTGCTGGTGCCGCCATCCCCGAGCATTAAAATGCCTTCACGTCGATAAGAGGGGCATTAACTTACACTCCCTCGACCACCCTTATGGATTGCACAATGCGTTCTCCCTCTTATGTTATGGCTCGGCAGTTTCACTCTGATTCTGGTTCAGCAGTTTGTATGGTTTCTTGGATGCTCCTTGCCCTTCACCCTGGCACTGTAGACTCTCAACAGCAGCCAACCCACACCATGTCGCGACAGAGAATGCGCCCACGGAAAGGCTCTCCCTGGCACCCCCGGTGGCCCCGCACTTCCACCTCGCCCTCCGGTTCATCCACCCAGGCTCTTGAGGGTCTGGCTATCATTGATGTTTTTAATACCTGGTGGTCCTCCACTGCCTAGCACCCCCCTCCTCCCTTTGCGCCTTCTCATGGGCGTCGCAACCAAACAAGCATGTCATGCCCAGACCTTCCACGTGGACAATATGCCATTTTACATGACCTTGTCTTTGAGCTTCGCGACGGAGTGAACGATCTCCATTTTCGAGTTCAACAACTAGAGGGGAGGCTGACCGTCCTGCTTCAGGTCCTCGCCAATCCCCCCGAAGCCTCCCCGGAAGACACCAGTGATGCTTCTCTCAGCGATCACGCGGGCAACCATCTGCACGAGGATACAGAGGGGAGCCTGCAGTCTGAGGAGAAGACAAAGACGCCTACGCCTCAGACAGACTCTGTGAGCTTGGAGACCCCGGCAGGCAAGGAACGTGATGAAGCCGACCCAGTCACGGCAGCAGCGGTGGAAGAAAACAGCCCCAGACTCCTGCAGCCTACCTCGGTGGCAAATGCAAAGTTGGAAGCTGATGTGGACAAGGCCGATGGCGCCACGGACATGAAATGGACGCTTAGCGGCGGGACACCTGTCATTGAAGAACCCTGGCCAGTTCTCCTGCCAGAGTATGTGCCAGATTACACTCAACTGGTTCCTTACTTTAGCTCTAGTGGCTCTCAGGGTAGTTAATTTGTCTAGTTTTTATCAGGAATGTTAGTAATTTTGTAACTAGAATAATATGGTTGGCTGAACTGGTTTCTCCTTATGGAGCAGTTCAGCAATTACAACCGCCTGACTCAGCTATGTACTCTGGATTTTGAACTTCAGAAGGTTTTTTATATATAATACAAAAAAAACTTACTTACAAAAAAAAAAATATATAATATCCACATGTCCAAATAAATATCGCATGGTCCCACGAACTAGGTACATTTATTAATATGAAATCCTTGTCCTATTTTATATCAAAATGGAAGGTGAAATTCCCTCTTAGACTGAAAAAGTAAAACTTTAGATCCCTTTTGATGTAGGGGAACCATTGCTTCTACAAACGACCCTCTCACTACTTGGGGGTCAATGGTTGTGTTTTCATCCATTTCCTAACCAAAATTTGCTCCAAGAAATTCAAGGTTTTGATTTAAGGCTCTTTGGAGTAATCTTAAAGTTTAAAACTTGATCCAAGATCCTCGCAAATCTCCTCTTGGGGCCAAAGGTAGAGTTCTTATATTTTTCAATAGTTGTGGTAGCTAACTTGCTAAAGGATGTAGGGGTCTCATCATAGGAGGGCATGGGAAAAAGGAGAGAAGACGAGGAGGGGGAGGTGCCTCCCTTCTTATGGAAATCCATGGGAGGGAAGCAAGGAAGCAGAAACCCTAAAGTTGAAGGAACCCTAGAGCACTATAACACTCACTTATTCAAATTGGGAGCCTTCACTCACTTGTTCAAAATAGTAGGCCTTAAGGAAAACATGGGGGTGATCTTGGATGCATAATATATACATGCAGGTCATGACCTCCCAATGTTATGTTATGACCCAAGGGGAGCATACATAGGGATAAATGTATATGATATGACCCTAAGGGAGGACATATATTCTCCTAAATGTACATATAATGTGTAAATATATATGTAATAGGGTCGACCTAATAGTGAAGGGGCCTCATGTGCAAGTGTGAATAGGTATATATAGAGAGATTATGTATTCATTATTGGACACGTGAATTGTGATGCATGAATGCATTTGGTTATTTGGAGGGGGATCCCCTATTCTTTAAAGAGTTATTGTGTAACTTATCTATATTGGATTTGTGCTCCATGCTCACATTCTATACATGGTGTGTACTTCTGTTCTATTATGATAATTTAAGCATTTGGTTCATTACATTCAGTATCAAAGCATTTATCCTAGGGTTTTTCTTCCTTATGAAAGTGATCTTGGAATATTTGCTATAACTTTTTTTATAGGAATCTTCAGACCGTGAAACTTGGAGTTTATTAAGATTATATATCAAGGTATTTGTGGTAAAAATTTCAGCTTCCAAGTCATCAAAATTTCATAGCAGCACCATGTGGAAGATAGTGTATCTTACTAGTCCTATTAACTAGTATCAAACAGGTGTTCTGGGTAAACCAATTATAACTTCTTCATATAACATCCAAATTCCATGAGACCAATTTCATTGGAACACGTAGAGTCCTTAGTATTTTGGGTGCAAGTTTCATAATCATATATCAAATATTGGGTGCATGGCATGCTATAAAAGTTCGCTCTCTTGGAAAGGCCAAAAATCAGCAAGGTTGGGAAAGTTACCATAACTTTCATTTGACTCATCCAATTTTGGTCAGACCTATGACACTGTAGAGAAGACATTTTATAGTACTATAGGTCGAAATTTCATACTCAAAATGGCCGAAATTGCAGAGATACATCAAAAGGAAGGTCGACTAGGAGGACAAACTCCAAATCAGGGTTTCAAAGGTATGTTCACTTAAAACTATCATAGCTTTTGATAGGAATGTCTGATTGAGCCAATTCAAAAGCCATTGGAAAGAGGAAACCTATAATATTATATGGGAACAAGGATTATAACTATTTTAGATCATTATCCTTAATATATTGAGTTTGTAAGTTAATGGTTGGGGTTAGACCTCAATTAAGAATCAATGGAAATACCTAAATTTACAAGAGATGAAGATAAAGATGAAATCAATCCTTTGGAATGGTTGAGGTTGGTAAAACAATATGATATGACTCATTCAAGGACAAGAAATCATTTTTTTTGGTGATGCTTGGAAGTGGTGGATGAGTATTGATCAATATACTAGATAGCATTGCACATGGGAAAAATTTGAAGAACTCTTCTCAAATAAATGGATTAAGGATAAAAATATGGAGGAAATGTATAGAATTCAAGGTGAATTAAAAAAGGCAAATGAAGAGATTAAGAAGAAGGGTGAGGAGTTATCTAATATATTATCCTTTAATGAGTCACTCATTATGGAGGTTAAGAACTTAAAACAAGAACATAGTAGCAAAGAAAAGTGGGAAAATGATTATTCAAGGGAAGATTTGGAAAACAAGAGAAAGAGATATGTAGATTAGAAAACCATAATAAAAAAACTATTGGATTAGGTTAAGATATTGAAAGAAGAAAAAAAGAATGGTCAAAATAAAGAAGAAAGAAGAATATTGGATGAAGAATCTACCAAAAGACTTGAAGAAAAAACTTGCAAGAAGGTTGAGGAATCCATAAACACTGATGAAGTAAAATCATAAATGCAATCCAGAATTGAAGAAGGGCGTCAGAATTTGATAAATGGGGTGAAATTGCAGCTTCAAAAGGAGAAAGAAGAAAAGATTTAATAAGGTCACTAGAAGATACTTGAAGAAGTTGAACTCCATCTAGAGGGTGTACATGCCAAATATGATGGTATTATCTCCAAGGCTAGAACAATCAAAGAGAAAAAAAGGGAGATGGAGGATTCAATTGTCTCTGAAAATAATTTAGATGAAATGCACATGCAAAGTGAAGAAAAACCATCAAAAGTGGAACCATATCGACATCCTCATTACCAAGAAACATTTCAAGGAAGACAAGAGAGTCGATATCAACATTATGAAGGAAGAAGATGGAATACTTGTCAATATTCATGGAACAAGGCATCACCAAGGCACTCTTCAACAAGATATTATCAGAGACCAAGAACCAGTAAAAGTTGGAGAAGCTTCAACAACAATACATGAAATCAAGGGAAAGAAAAATATGCAACAACTAGCCACCAAGGATTATGATCGAAAAGAATTGATTTTGGATGGATGGATCATCATAAATGGAAAGAAGAAACCAGGAACATAAGAAAATCATATTACTTGGTTTCATCACATGTGAATCCTTTAATTGCAAAGTTTTGAGGAAAAATATTTTTTAAGAAGGGTACTATGTTATGACCCAAGGGGAGCATAAATAGGGCTAAATGTATATGATATGATCCCAAGGGGGGACATATATGGGCCTAAATGTCAACATAATGTGTAAATATATATGTAATAGGGTCATGCCTAATAGTAAAGGGGCCTCATGTGCAAGTGTGAATATATATATATATATATATATATATATATATATATATATATATATATATATTCATTATTGGACATGTGAATTGTGATGCATGAATGTATTTGGTTATTTAGAGGGTGTTCCCCTATTAAGTAACGAGTTATTATGTAAATTATCTATCTTGGAGCTGTGCTCCACGCTCACATTTTGTACATGGTTTGTACTTCTTTTCTGTAATAATAATTTAAGCATTTGGTTCATTACATTTGGTATTAGAGCACCGATCCTAGGGTTTTTCTTCCTCAAAAAAGTGATCTTGGAATTTTTGCTATAATTTTTTTCTGGGAATCTTCATACCGTGAATCTTGAATTTTATTAGTATGATATGTAAATGAATCTATGGTAAAAATTTCAGCTTCTGGGTCATGAAACTTTCGGAGAAACACCCTGCAGAAGATAGGGTATCTGACTAGTCCTATTAACTAGTATCAAACAGGTGTTCCGAGTAAAAAATTCATAACTTATTCATAGAAGATATTAATTCCATGAGACTAATTGCATTGGAGCACGTACAGTTCGTAGTATTTTGGGTGAAAGTTTCAGAATCATATATCAAATATTGGGTGTGTGGCATGCTGTAAAAGTTCGCTCTCTTGGAAAGACAGAAAATCAGCAAGGTTTGGAAAAGTTACCATAACTTTCATTTGACTCATCCAATTTTGGTCAAACCTATGGCATTGTAGAGAAGACATTTTAGAGTCACAATTTTAGACTCAAAAGGGTAGAAATTGCAGAGATACATTAGAAGGAAGGTCGACTAGGAGGACAAACTCCAAAATCAGGGTTTCAAAGGTATGTTCACTTAAAATTATCATAACTTTTGATTGGAATGTCCGATTGAGATGATTAAAAATCCATTGGAAAGAGGAAACCTATAATATTATATGAGAACAAGGATTATAACTACTTTATATTATTATCCTTAATATATTGAAGTTGTAAGTTAAGGTTTGGGGTTATACCTCAATTAAGAATCAATGGAAATACCTAAATTTATAGGAGATGAAGATAAAGATGAAATCAATCATATGGAATGGTTGAGGTTGGTAAAATAATATGATATGACTCCTTCAATGACAAGAAATTATTTTTTTGGTGATGCTTGGAAGTGGTGGATTAGTATTGATCAAGATGCTAGATGACACTGCACATGGGAAAAATTTGAAGAACGCTTCTCAAATAAATGGATTAAGGATACAAATATGGAAGAAATGTACATAATTCAAGATGAATTAAAAGAGGAAAAGGAAGAGATTAAGAAGAAGGGTGAGGAGCTATCTAATATGTGATCATTTAATGAATCACTCATTAAGGAGGTTAATAACTTAAAATAATAAAAGTGTAGCAAAGAAAAGTGAGAAAATGATTATTCAAGGGAAGATTTGAAAAAGAAAGAGGAAGAGATATGTAGATTACGAAACCATTAAAAAAAAAAACTATTAGATGAGGTTGAGAGAATGAAAGAAGAAAATAATAATTGTCAAAATAAAGAAGAATGAAGAATCTACCAAAATACTTGAAGAGAAAATTTGCTAGAAGGTTGAGGAATCCCTAAATAATGACGAGGTAAAATCATAAATGAAATCCGGATTTTAAGAAGGGCGTCGGAATTTGATAAATGGGGTGACATTGCAACTTCAAAAGGAGAAAGAAGACAAGATTTAAGAAGGTCACCAGAACATACTTGAAGAAGTTGAACTCCATCTACATGATGTATATGCCAAATATGATGGTATTATCTCCAAGGCCAGAAAAATCAAAGAGCAAGCAAGCAAGATAGAATATTACATTGTTTCTAAAAATAATTTAGATGAAATGCACATGCAGAGTGAAGAAAAATCTTCAAAAGTGGAACCATATTGACACCCTCATTACCAAGAAACATTTCAAGGAAGACAAGAAGGTTTGTATCAACATTATGAGGGAAGAAGATGGAATACTTGTCAATATTCATGGAACAAGGCATCACAAAACCACTCTTCAACAAGCTATTATCAAAGACTAACAACCACTACAAGTTGGAGAAGCTTGAACAACAATACATGGAATCAAGGAAAAGAAAAATATTCAACAACTAGCCACCAAGGATTATGACCGAAAAAAATTGATTTTGGATGGATGGATTATCATCAATGGAAAGAAGAAACCAGGAACATAAGAAAATCATATTACTTGGTTTCATCACATGTGAAACCTTTAATTGCCAAGCTTTGAGGACAAATTTTTTTGAAGGAGAGTACTATGTTATGACCAAAGGGAAGCATACATAGGGCTAAATGTATGTGATATGACCCCAAGGGGGAACATATATGAACCTAAATGTACATATAATGTGTATATATATATATGTAATAGGTTCGGCCTAATAGTAAAGGGGCCTCATGTGCAAGTGTGAATAACTATATATATAGAGATCATGTATTCATTATTGAACATGTGAATTGTGATGTATGAATGTATTTGATTATTTGGAGGGAGTTACCCTATTCTTTAAGGAGTTATTGTGTAACTTATTTATCTTGGAGTTGTGCTCCACGCTCACATTTTGTACATGGTGTGAACTTCTATTCCGTTATGATAATTTAAGCATTTGGTTCATTACATGCCATAAGTTTAAGCCCTATCTCCAACTTCTCTCATGGCTACCTTAAGACAATGGGGTGAAATCTCACAAGAATGGAACCATTGTGGCGCCATAAGTTCAACCCCTACTTCTAGGTGCATGCATGAGTACCTTAAGGTGTTAGATAAACACTTGTTGGAATTGAACTTCATTGCCTTAAGGAAAACATAGGAGTAGCATTGGGTATTTAATATTACATAGGTGATCAACTCTAAATCTCAGTGCCATGCATGGTTGGTCCCTCCATCATCCAATTAACTACAATGAATGGCATTACAGAGAAGTCAATCAACCTTAATGAAACCGAGAGGGTTATCCCTTAAAATGCACTAATATAAACCCGCAATATTTGCTCAATTTGCTATTATTCATTGCTATTAAAAAAAGATTACCCTCTAGATTGATTTTTCCTCCTACTATTTTAAATGGAAAGACTTTGTTCCTCTAACTTCTTAAATGCTTGAAAATTCCAAAAATTCAAACCCTACCTCCACCTGATTACATAACTACCTTAAAACACCACATAAAAAATGGGGAGCTTGACCAAAGATGTAGCACTCTCTTGTGACTGATGATCCAAAATTCATTGCTGTCACTAATGATCCAAAGTTCATTGTGGCACTTGTAAGTAAATAGTGTTGTTACAATGCATATGGTTGGTTGTCTACCTAGCTTGTTATTCTTCTTTTAACGTGGCACTTTCCATTATGCCTAGTGATTTATCTGGTTATTATAATGTTATTACACGTGTCACTGGAATTTACGAGACATTACATGCATTAGGAAATATATGTGGCAGAGCTTGGGAAGAAAGAGAAATATAAAACAATGAATAAATTATAAATAATCCCCATGAACCAAAACGTAGCCACGTTTATCAAGATGCTACTGGCTTACCATTCATTGCTCAACAACAAGAACGGCCATCTGACTCCCACGTGTGCCCCATGCAAAATGCAGCTCCCAGTCTTATAAATCGACTCGGACCAGGAAGGAAAGTAGTGTATATCGATGAATATCCATCTCTCACTGATATCCCATCTCTGAATATATATCATAACGTTAAAACGCCTCCAATCCGAACGATATACAGAAGACGATGGGCAGCAGATTGAGCGCTTTGTTTCTGCTCTTGCTACTTGTTATAAGCTTTGGTATGTTATTGTTGTTGTTATATTTGAATTTTCTTGGATCCCTTCATTCATTCAACGAGGGCGGGTAGTTATTAGAATAAACTAACTAATCGCTTCATTCATTTTCTCTCTGAGCATGGTCAGATATGCAGGCGGAGATTGCAGAAGGCCGGATGTGCTCGACGCCGAGCCACAAGTTTAAAGGATATTGTCTTAGGAGCCCCAACTGCAAAACGGCCTGCCAAGCAGAGAGATTTGAATATGGGGAATGCCGCCATACCCACGCTGGAAACAGAAGATGCTTCTGCGAGAAACGATGTAGTTGAGTAAAATCTCGTCCTCCTCCCTCGACTGTTTAATATCTCATGTAATTATGTTGTGTTTTTTTTTTCTCATAACTTAGCGGAGTTGGAGTTGGAGTTCCCTCTTTCAGCAGAACTCTCCTCCCTGGATATGAGGATAGGTTTTGATAACTCGAAAGAAAGAACTCTGTAGGATTCATAGTATCGTTTCTTCTGCCTACAGTCTTGTGTTACCACTGTTACTGTGGTACTGTTACTGTTGTCGCTGCTCTCTTTTCCTTGTAGTTAAATAAAGATCTGATGAAATAAAAATATTTGGGAACACTATTTGAGCTGTGGATATCATGATTAGTTCCTCTATCAATCTATCTATGGATTGATCAGATGCTGGAATTTTTAGAGCATGGCATACATTATGTTTTCAGTTAGTGGGAATTAAGTAATTAGGTTACAGTGATAGGGTTGCACAGATTTTGTGATATTACCATGTCCACAATACAATGGCAATGGCAATGCCAATTTGCAAATGTACATTTTACAGTAAGGATTTTGTGCAAATGTACATTTTACAGTGAGGATTTTGTGAGATTTTACATGACAATTTTTTAAATGAACTCATGAATGGATTTAGGCCATATATGATTCCTTCCAAGGCCAAAAAAATAACTTGAATTTTTTTAATTTAGCTTAAATTTTCTCCAGGTTGTACCAACTAATTGTTTCAAAGTTTCTTTCTGTTAATCGCCAAGTTACACCACTTGATTGTTTCAAGGTTTCTTGCTTATTGATCGCTATTTACAATGGAAAATTGTAGTTGGTTTGAACTCTACACAAACTTCATTAACATGCGCTGCTTCACTAAATTGTTACTATTTTAAACTCTACAGAAACTTCAATAACATGCACTTCACTACTTCTTCAATAACATGCACTGCACTTCACTATCGAAGAAAATAACCTCTTAATGCTTTGTAGCACTTAGAAAGCAAAACAAGGAGCAGAAACGCCATTTTTCCTTTACAGTTGTCAGCAAAAACTGATCTCCCAACATCAATTACTTTTCAGACAAGTAGTCCTATTCAAACTGTTCACAAAAAAAGTACTTACTATTATGGAATACAGTGAAAATATTTTACATACATAATACCCAAAATTAACAATAAAAAGTACTTGCTATTATGGAATACAGTGAATTTTTTTAAAATAAATAATGCCCAAAATTATCCATAAGGTTATCTCGTATCGCCTGAAATCAAAACAGATTTTGCATTCATTTAAACCATTTGATATTGCAGAGAATATATATAGTATCCCATCCATCCCGATGACCTTCTTTGGAGAGTCAATCCACCTCTATATTCTGAATATCACTCTCCCTTTCTAAACCCGATGACCTTCCTTGGAGATTCAATCTATGTCTATATTTTGCTCTCTGCTCTGAACACATGAGTGAAGGAAATTACTTCAAAGAAGTTTGAAATGGATTTAATCCAGTTGACATTTCCATTCATATATTTAATCATTAGCATGGAATCTCCATAAACTTGAATGTGCCTTATATTTTTCTCCATAACTATCTTTAACAGAATAAAGTCTTAGAGCCATTAGCTCTGTAAAGTTGAGAATTAAAGTCTTAGCACAGAATCTCCATAAACTTGAATGTGCCTTATATTTTTCTCCATAACTATAAAAGTCTTAGAGCCATTAGCTCTGTAAAGTTGAGAATTAAAGTCTTAG
>ML791127.1:233483-274931 GCA_009831015.1 Picea engelmannii
TAGTTAGCCTTTGCACATATCCAAGCCCTATCTAGTTAGCCTTTGCATCACTTTCCAGGTTAACACCATATTCATTATGGCAAAGCCATATAAATATTTTGAGTTTTTTGGGAAATTTATTTTCCATTATTTTACCCAACACTAGGTTTTGTTTTGTTTTCTAGATCTCTTAGGTTTTGTTTTCTAGATCTCTTAGGAGAAGTTAGCTTGGTATCTCTATCTCATTGAATAATAGCCCAAAGCTAGATCTCCCACTAGAAGTTAGCTTGATATATCTCTATCTCGATATATCTATATCTCATTGAATATTAGCCTAATTACTTGACTAGACAAGTGTAAGTTTGCTTCCACACTTATTCTATCACTTTCCACTTTCCATGTTAACACCATATTATTAACATCATATTCATTATTGCAAAGCCACATAAATATTTTGACACTTATTCTATCACTTTCCACTTTCCATGTTAACACCATATTATTAACATCATATTCATTCTTGCAAAGCCACATAAATATTTTGAGTTTTTTGGACATTTGTTTTCCATAATTTTACCCACCACTAGGCTTTGTTTTCTAGATCTCCCACGAGAAGCTAGCTTGATATCTCAATTTCATTGAATAATAGCCCAAAGCTTAGAGCATACAATAGCCCAAAGCTTGGGCTTAGAGCATACAAGTGTGAGTTTGCTTCCAATTTATCACTTTCCATATTAACCATCATAAATATATATGGTATGGCAAAGCCACATAAATATACAAGTGTGAGTTTGGTGAGTTTGCTTCCATTTTATCACTTTCCAAGTTAACTATCATATTCATTATGGTATGGCAAAGCCACATAAATATATAAATATACAAGTGTGAGTTTGCTTCCATTTTATCACTTTCCATGTTAACTATCATATTCAAAGCCACATAATTTTACGAGTTCTTGGACATTTATTTTCCATAATTTTACCCAATACTGGTCTCTTTGTTTTCTAGATCTCCCAAGTTAGCTTGATATCTCAATGTCATAGCTTAATATCTCAATGTCATTGAATAATAGCCCAAATCTTAATTAGACCAGAAGTTAGCTTAATATTTCAATCTCATTGCTTAATTACTTGAAATAATAGCTCAAAGCTTAATTACTTACCTCATTAGACTTACCTGAAATAATAGCTCAAAGCTTAATTACTTACCTCATTAGACCATAAGTTAGCTTAATATCTCAATCTCATTCCTTAATTACTTGAAATAATAGCTCAAAGCTTAATTACTTACCAGACAAGGTTTGCTCCCACATCTCAATCTCATTCCTTAATTACTTGAAATAATAGCTCAAAGCTTAATTACTTACCAAGGTTTGCTTCCACACCTCAATCTCATTCCTTAATTACTTGAAATAATAGCTCAAAGCTTAATTACTTACAAGACAAGGTACTTGAAATAATAGCTCAAAGCTTAATGTCTTACCAGACAAGGTTTGCTTTCACATTGATTCTAACATTCTAACGTGGCTTTTGTGAATTTGCTTCCATTCTAACATGGCTTTTGTGAGTTTGCTTCCACATTGATTCTAACATGGATTTTAAGTAAATTATCAATATATCCATTCCAAGCCCACTACTATTATTAGTGCACTTAAGAGAAAAAATGCAGCCGTTGCAATATTAAAATCAAAAAATCAAAATCCAAAAATCAAAATCCAAAAATCAAAAAGCATCCAACAACATTAATTGCGAACACTCAAGTCGCCTTCGCTTCGGCTCAAGTCGCCTTCCCTTCGCTTTGGCTCAAGTCGCCTTCGCTTCGGCTCAAGTCGCCTTCCCTTTTAGCTTTCCAGCCCTCAAATCGCTTCCCTTTTCGCTTTCGCTTGAGCTTTGAGCTTTCTTGCCTTAGCTTTCCTTTTCAGTTTCCCTTACCTTTCATTCCTTTTCAGTTTCCCTTACCTTTCATTCAAGTAAGAGCTTTTCTCCTCAAGAGTTTGCCTCATCACTTACTATTATTCCTAGTACATATTACCCTCTTCTACCCTTACATCTTACCCTCTTCTACCCTTACTATCCCTAGTACATCTACCCTCTTCCACCCTTTTCCCATATTATAGTTTGTATTTGACATCTACCCTTCCATATTATCTTCCACCCTTACATCTACCCTCTTCCACCCTTTTCCCATATTATAGTTTGTATTTGACATCTACCCTTCCATATTATCTTCCACCCTTTCTCCTATATTATAGTTTGTTGTATTTGACTTCCACCCTTTTCCCATATTATAGTTTGTATTTGATTTGTTGTTTGATTGAGAACACTTCCACCCTTATCCCTAGTACATCTACCCTCTTCCACCTTCTCCCATATTATAGTTTGTATTTGATTTCTACCTTTTTCCCATATTATAGTTTGTATTTGATTTGTTCCATTCCAAGAGTTTGCCTCATCACTTACTATTATTCCTAGTACATATTACCCTCTTATACCCTTACATCTTACCCTCTTCTACCCTTACTATCCCTCTTCTACCCTTACTATCCCTACTATCCCTCTTCTACCCTTACTATCCCTAGTACATCTACCCTCTTCCACACCTTCTTCCACCCTTCTCCCATATTAGAGTTTGTATTTGACATCTACCCTTCCATATTATCTTCCACCCTTTCTCCTATATTATAGTTTGTATTTGACTTTCACCCTTTTCCCATATTATAATTTGTATTTGATTGAGAACACTTCCACCCTTATCCCTAGTACATCTACCCTCTTTCACCTTTCTTCCATATTATAGTTCTAGTACATCTACCCTCTTCCACCTTCTCCCATATTATAGTTTGTATTTGACTTTTACCTTTTTCCCATATTATAGTTTGTATTTGATTTGTTGTTTCACTGAGAACACTTCCACCCTTAATATCCCTAGTACATCTACCCTCTTCCACCCTTCTTCCACCTTCTCCCATATTATAGTTTGTATTTGGCTTTTACCTTTTCCCCATATTATAGTTTGTATTTGATTTGTTGGTTTGTATTTGACTTCTACCTTTTCCCATATTATAGTTTGTATTTGATTTGTTGTTTGACTGAGAACACTTCCACYCTTAATATCCCTAGTACATCTACCCTCTTCCACCCTTCTTCTATATTATAGTTCTAGTACATCTACCCTCTTCCACCTTCTCCCATATTATAGTTCATATTTGACTTCTACCTTTCCATATTATTTTCCACCCTTTCTCCTATATTATAGTTTGTATTTGACTTCCACCCTTTTCCCATATTATAGTTTGTATTTGATTTGTTGTTTGATTGAGAACATAGATACATTTAGCCTGCACTGGTTCACTTAAATTCATTTATGCATCCACCCTTCTTCCATATTATGGTTCTAGTACATCTACCCTCTTCCACCTTCTCCCATATTATAGTTTGTATTTGACTTCTATCTTTCCATATTATCTTCCACCCTTTCTCCTATATTATAGTTTGTATTTGGCTTCCACCCTTTTCCCATATTATAGTTTGTATTTGATTTGTTGTTTGATTGAGAACATAGATACCTTTAGCTTGAGCACTTAAATTCATTTATGCATCACACCCAAAGGTTAAATTCATTTATGCATCAAACCCAAAGGTCCACTCTTATCTTTACTTGCTCCCTTACCCAACCTTCCACACCAACCACCTCCCAATATCATTTATGCATCAAACCCAAAGGTCCACTCTTATATTTTACTTGCTCCCTTGACCCAAGCTTCCACACTAACCACCTCCCAATCAAAGGGAATTGTACCAATGCCTTTCAATGGATGGACAAGTACACTCTTATCTTCACTTGTGCCATGTAATATTCCCGATATAAAATCATATGCAGAACATAAATATTTTAACTAGAAATGGAAGAGAAGTAATAATATAATCAGAACAATATCAAAATAATACTAGAATAACACCAAAAAGAGCACTTTGATTACTGATAGCAATGTTCACTTGTCTCTTTGAGGGGGAAACCTCCAACAGAGCAGAGCTCTATTACAATAATATCCAAGACAAGATTTATCATACTCACTACTTATATTTATACTCTATCTATCCAAAAGAACAATCTAGAGGAAGATCCTTCTAGAAGCAGAAAATTCTATTAGGTCTTCTTACATCCTTCTAGAAGCAAAAGTTTCTATTAGGTCTTCTTACATTTGACCTATTCTTCCTTATTTCTAGGCCTTATTAATATTAGCCTTTATTACATGGAATTATATTATTCTACCTACGTGAGGGGTTAGGTAGGTTAGGTCCCTAACATGCCCTCCCCCTTGAAGAATAGCATTGTCCTCAAGTCTTTAGATGAGGGAATTGTTGTAGAATGGTGGTCGGCTCCCAGGTGGCATCTTGTGGAGGTGTATCTTTCCATTGGACTAACACTTCCTGGATGGTACGCTGACAAAGATGACACTCTCTCTAGGCCAAGACTGCTTGTGGTTGCAACCATATGGAACCTTCATCATCCAACTTAGGGAGACTAGTTTGATTTGGGCACTTAGTTCCAATCACCTTCTTTAAGAAGGAAACATGAAAAACATGATGGAGCTTCGATTGAATGGGTAGAGCTAACTGATAGGCCACCATTACCACATGCTTGAGCACTGTATAAGGACCATAAAATGTGGGCGCAAGTTTCTGACAATGTTGAGCTTTGAGTGAAGTCTACTTATAAGGTTGTATTCAAAGAAATACATGGTCCCCTTCAAAAAAATGGTGTTTTGAATGACCTTGATCTTCTTGTTTCTTCATGCGATTCTGAGCCATGAAAAATTGTCTTTGAGGGCACGAAGAATAGCCTTGCAGATTGTAAGATTTTTGTCAACCTCCTGAACCTTCGAGACCCTTGGCATATAGAAGAGAACTGATGGGGGATTTTGGCCATAGATTTCTTCAAAAGGAGTCATGTGAGTAGTCGTATGGTAAGATGTGTTGTACCACCATTCAACTAAGGGTAGCCATTGAGCCCATTGATTTTTCCGCTCAGATGCAAAACACCTCAAATATGTTTCCAAACACTTGTTGACAACTTCAGTCTGGCCATCCATAAGGGGTGATAGATAGTGTTGAGATGCACTTGGGTGCCATGTAGCTTGAAAAATTCTTGCCAAAAATTGCTGGTGAAAGTGGGGTCTCTATCGGAGACAATAGAATTAGGCATGCCATGAAGCTTGAATATATTATCCATGAATATTTGAGCCATTGTGGAGGTTGTGAATGGGTGTTGAAGAGCACAAAAATGAGCATATTTGGAGAGACAATCTACGACCACCATGATGACCAACTTAGGTAAGCCCAAAATAAAATCCATAGAAATATATCCCCAAATAGCAGGGGGAATCAAAAGCAGTTGGAGTGTTCCTAGAGATTTGGCAATTTCTCCCTTGTTGCATTGACAGACCTCACATTCAGCCACAAAGGTGCAAACGTCCTGTTTCATACCTTCCCAGAAAAAATAATGTTTGACCTGTTCATAGGTTTTGGTAAATCTCGAATGCCCGAATGTGGGTGAGGCATGAAGTTCAGAAAGCACTATGGATTTAATTTGGGATTGCTTGCATAAATACAAATGGCCTTTGCAGCGAAGCTCTTCATTATGCCAAGAGTACCCTGGAAAAAATGAAGAATTGTGTTGCAATTGGTGGAGCAGGCTAGAAATTTTGGGGTCTTGCAACCATTCCTGACGAACATCTTGGAGCCAATCTGGTACAATGAAGGAGAGGGAGAAAAGGGACTCGTCTTCTTCATATTTATGGGAAAGAGCATCAACCACTAAATTTTCCTTTCCCTTCTTGTAAATGATCTCATAATCATAGCCAAATAGCTCAGTCACCCATTTTTTCTACACTAGGGATGAAATTCTTTGTTCCAGGAAATACTTGAGACTTTGATGATCAGTTTTGATTTGGAATTGTTGACCCAATAAATAAGGATACCAGAGATCCACATCATGCAGAATAGATAACATTTCCTTTTCATAAATGGATTGGCCCAAATGTCGCTCTGAAAGTTGTTTTCTAGTGAAGGCCAAGGGCCTACCATCTTGCATGAGGAAGGATCCAATTCCTTTCCCAGAAGCATCACATTCCAATACAAATGTCTTTGTGAAGTCTGGGAGGGCTAGGACATGGGTTGAGCACATAGCATATTTTAAGGCTTGGAAGGCATGATCCACAACTGAAGTCCAAGTGAAAGCATTCATTTTAAGGAGGGAAGTGAGAGGAGATGCAATCTTTCCATAATTCCGAACAAAATTCCTATAATATCCCGTTAAACCCATAAAACCACGCAAACTCTTAAGAGTTTTAGGGGAGGCCAATCTTGCATAGATTCAATTTTCTTAGGATCCACACAGACACCATCCTTTCTGACAATATGACCCAGGTATTCCACTTTTGAGTCACCAAAGGAACATTTAGATTGTTTGAGGAAAAGTTGATGTTTGGAGAGTAGATGGAGAACTTGATTCACATGGGAGAGATGGGATGGACAAGTTTTACTATAGATGAGAATATCATCATCATCAAAGAAAGCTAAGACAAAATGACAGAGAAAAGGATGAAAGACATGATTCATAATACTTTGGAAAGTGGAAGGAGCATTACACAATCCAAAGGGCATTACCAAGAATTCATAATGACTCTCATGAGTGTGAAATGCAGTCTTGGGAATGTCTTCTTATTTCATACGAATATGGTGGTATCCAGAATGTAGATTCAATTTGGTGAAGTATTAAGCACCACTCAATTCATCCAAGAGATCATCAATGATAGGAATGGGGATTTTGTCTTTGATTGTGAGTTTGTTGAGGGTGCGGAAATTAGGACACATGCGACAAGTACCTTCTTTCTTGAGTACCATGAATACAAGGGAAGAATAGGGGCTAGTACTGGGACGGATAATACCGGCTTCGAGTAATTCATGAACAATTTTCTCAATTTCATTCTTGTGGGCAAAGGGATGATGATAAGGTCGAACATTGGGGGGAAGACTACCTGGGATGAGAGGGATGGAATGATCATGGAATCCACAGGAAGGGGAAATTTCTTGGGGGGTGTTAAAAACAACAAGGTTGTTGGAGAGGATAGATTGGAGGTCGAGATGCATAGAAGGTGTCTCAAAAACATGAATGGAGTGGAATTGGGCTATAATTCACGAATGACCTTTTTTGAGGAGCTTTTCCATGCAATGGGAACTGATGATCTCAGGGGAACCTGCGGTGATGCCTTGGAACTTATATTGTTGTCCCTCCTATTGGAATTGCATGGTTAAGTCCTTAAAATACATGAGAATGGGGCCTAGAGTGTGTAACCATTCAAAACTAAGAACAATGTCACAATCACCCATGTCTATAGAAAACATAATGGATTTCAGTTGATACTGACCAATTTGGAGTCGCACATTTTCACATCGTCCCCCACATTTCATGGAACCACCATTGGAAATCATGATTTAAGATTATTGATGACACATATGTAACAATTGACTTCTTATGCAATGTGGCGATGAATAAATTTATGGGTGTTACCACTGTCCACAAGGATGATGACTTTCCTATTTTTGATGTAACCAATTACTTTGAGAGTTTGGGGAGCAGAGAATCCAGTGAGGGAATTAAGTGAAATCACCGTGTTAACATTTGGTGGGTCAGAGGGTGGGGTGAGGTCAGAAGGCTGTGGTAGTTCCTCCATAGGAGGAACAACAACATCTTCTTGAGAAACATCCTCAGTCACATGCATAAAAATAATTTTTTCCTTACACTTGTGCCCGTGAAAATATTTTTCATCACAATTATAAAAAAGACCCTTGAGTTGACTTTAAGACATTTCAACCCTAGTTAATTTATGGATCTTGAGGGGAGTTGCAGAAGGGGAAAAATGGGTGGGTTTAGGGCGAGGAGGAAAGGAGGGTTTGTGGGTCTGGGAAGATATAATCTGTTGGGCTTCCTTGGCTCGTTAAGTAGCTTCCAACCAAGTCTGGGGGAATGCCATGAGAACATGGGCACAAATTTCATCTTTGAGGCCACTGATAAAGAATTCCCTAAAGAAGGCATCTGACATGCCCTCTGTTCTGAAAGCCAAGTGGTCAAATGCGACAATAAAGTCTTTCATTGTCCCAGGCTGCTTTAGCTTGGTCAAATGACCTAAATGGTGGGTGTCATCTCAATAGTTGAATTGTTGGAGCTAATGTTGGTAGTGAGATGCTTGATGCCATCCTTGTGTTGATGGTTGTTAGCAATCAAGGCATTGAGTTCTTGGGCTCTTGTGGTAGTCATTGGGTCAAAGGAGCAGGAAAATGGTATAAGGGAAATGAAAGGGGTCTGGCGGGGTGGGTAGGACCATGGATAAAAAGGGTGTCAAATGATAGGTACCACTGCAATCAGGGAGAAAATGGGGATCCAAAGGGATAGGATCCAAATAAGGTTGTCAGAGACGGGTCGGGTCCACAGAAAAACATTTGTGTTAAAAGTGAGAGGTATCACTGGAATTGGGGCGAAGAGAGGAAACCAGTGGAATAAGTCCCAAATAAGTGCGCCTACGGGACCACTATACTTTTTTTTTATATACTCCTACGGAGTTATACTCCGGCCTGAATAATATTGTAGTGACAAAATTCCCAAATGCTCAACATGAAGAAATGTGTAGTAATTTCACAACTAGAATGCAGAAGGCACAGTTGTGCGGCAATAGATCTTGTTTGTTTTGTTTTTTGTTTCTGTCCCCAGGGGTAGGATATTCATGGTTTCTACAGGAAATGGTTTTCCCTGTGCTATAGCTCTCCGATATATGTGCAGGGTCCAACAATAGTACTTGGCTCAATATCTCAGGTCACAACTAAGGAGGCTAGATCGTGCTCTTAGTCGTACTACCCGACTACCCAAGTACTAGAGAGTATCTTCCTGAGTGTTTTTCTTGATGGCACTATAGCAGTCAGGTGGTCGATCGGTTTATCTATGGAGAGATTCAAGAGATCTAGGCCGATCCATATACAGGTGATGTCTGATGCACTACCACTCGAAGGGGTACCAACAAGGGTTACAAGGGTGGCCAACATATGTTCACTTAGGTACCACTTGTATTTCCTGCGTGTATGACTCACTGGCCGTGGGTTTATACACAAAACGACAGATCTTTGTAGCTTTAAGACATTGGAATATGTCTGTACCCTAAAAAATATTTAACCCACAATTTTCTACCTAGGAAGGTGTTTTGATACCACTTGTAGTATTCCTGATATAAAATAGTATGCAGAACATAAATATTTTAACTAGAAATGGCAGAGAAGCAATAATATAATCAGAACAATACCAGAATAATAGCAAAATAACACCAAAAAGAGCACTTTGATTACTGATAGCAATGTTCACTTGCCTCTTCGAGGGGGCAACCTCCAGTAGAGCAAAGATTTATTACAATAATATTCAAGACAATATTTCTCATACCCTCTACTTCTATTTATACTCTATCTATACAAAAGAACATTATATAGGAAGATCCTTCTAGAAGTGAAAGCTTCTATTAGGTATTCTTACATTTGACTTATTCTTCCTTATTGCTAGGCCTTATTAATATTATCCTTTATTACATGGAATTATATTATTCTACCTACATGAGGGGTTAGGGAGGTTAGGTCCCTAACACGCCTTTTCCCAACCTTCCACACTAACCACCTTCAATCAAAGGGAAAGAGTGTACCAATGCCTTCCAACCTTGCACACTAACCACCACCCAATTAAAGGGAAAGATTGTACCAATGTCTTCCAATGGATGGGCAGGTCCACTCTTATCTTCACTTGTGCCCTTGCCCAACCTTCCACACTAACCACCTTCCAATCAAAGGGAAAGATTTTACCAATGCATTCCAACCTTCCACACTAACCACCTCCTAATCAAAGGGAAAAATTGTACCATTGCGTTCCAATGGATGGAAAGGTCCACTCTTATCTTCACTTGATCCCTTGATTCGACCTTCCACACTAACCACCTCCCAATCAAAGGGAAAGATTGTGCCAATGCCTTCCTTCCACACTAACCACCTCCCAATCAAAGGGAAAGATTGTATCAATGCCTTCCAATGGATGGACAACCTTCCAATCTATTGATTCCTTCCAATGGATGGACAACCTACCAATCAATGGGAAAGATTGTACCAATGCCTTTCAATGGATGGACACATTTTAGACTAACTTCCTACCAAATCATACCAAGGAATAACCACCTACCAATCAAGGGAAAGATTATTCCAATGCATTCCAATGGAGGGATGGGTCGACTCTTATCTTCATGCTCCCTTGACCCAACCTTCCACACTAGCCACCTCCCAATCAAAGGGAAAAATTGTACCAATGGTTTCCAATGGATGGACACATTTCAAACTAACCACCTACCAAATCAAAGGGAAAAATTATACCAAGAAATAAAAACCTACCAATCAAAGGGAAAGATTATAACCATTCCTTCCAATGGATGGATAAATTAGAGGTCCACTCTTATCTTCACTTGCTCCGTTGACGCAACCTTCCACACTAACCACCTCCTAATCAAAAGGAAAAATTACACCAATGTCTTCCAATGGATGGACACATGTCAGACTAACCACATACCAAATCAAAGGGAAATATTATACCAAGGACTAAACACCTACCAAATTCCTTCCAATGTATGGATAAATTAGGGAAATATTATAGCAATTCTACACATTATTTATTGGTTTTCTTTATTTCCTTATCCAATCAATTAATGACCTTGGATTTATATACTTAAAAAAAAAAAAACCCAAAATAATGTATATTTTTCAATCCCATTCTCCCTCAAAACATTGTATCTTTCTACGAGATCTGATAGAATAATATCCATAAACTTTTTTATAAAAAACATTTCCCAAAATAATGTATATTTTTCAATCCCACTATCCCTCCTATATTGTCCTGGCAATTGCCTTCCACTTCACCAATGAAATCTAAATCCCCTTTGTTTGCTTTTTCCAAGTGCAAACAAATCCCCTCTATTTGGTTTTTCGAAGTCCAAATAAATCTAAAGGCCTTCTTTCTAATCTTCTCTAAAACCCCTTTTGGGATGTAAGTTCAAGTGTTGAAATCCCCTCTCTTTGCTTTTTCCAAGTCCAAAGAAATCTAAAGGCATTTTTTCTAATCTTCTTTGAAATCCCTTTTGGAATGTAAGTTCAAGTGTAAAATAGTCTCAAGCACCGACTTAACAAGTGCCAATTTTCCTATTTAACAAGTGTTAATTTTCCTATTCGATAACCACCCATTATATCAATTATTGATTCTTTTCTAAAATTTTCAACCAACTATTCCCATTTCTTTATCCCATAGTTATTGTGGTGTTCTTTTTTAGCAAATAAAATGATACAAAAAAGAAATAATTTAACTTATATTTATTGCAAAAAAGACAGATTGCAACCACATTAGTCAAATAAAGAACCAAAATAACACCAAAATGTTATACCTTTATCACTGGAAGCAATGTTCACTGCCTTTTCGAGCGGGCAACCTTCGATTGAGTAGAGTTCCAATTACAAATATATTCACAAGACATATCATTACATTGCTTTTACGTATTTATATAATACTTTCTACCTCCTATGAACATTCTAAAAAAGGAGTTTTCTAGTAGACAGAATCATCTAGTAATCCTTATTACATTTATTGTTTTCACACTAGTACATGGGCCTTATTTACTAGAGATGGCCTCCATACATATAAATACATAGAAACATATCTATCTACTTAGGGGTTTAGGCCTTATTTACTATAGATCTAGCATCCATACATAGTAATACATATAAACATATCTATCTACTTAGGGGGTTAGATAGGTTAGGATCCTATTATTTCCTCCCCCTTAAAAAGGAACATTGTCCTCAAGGCTAGAGATGAGGGAATCATTGAAGGATCGTTGTTATTCCTATGTGGCATCTTCGGACTATGTATCCTTTCATTGTAGCAGGACCTTCTGAATAATGCACTGGTCAAGATAATGCTCTCTTTTGTTAAGGACTACCTTAGACTCCAACCAAATGGAACCGTATTCATCTAATTCAGGAAAGCTAGTTTGAACATGACAATTAGATCCAACAACTTTTTTTAAGTAGGAGACATGAAAGATTGGATGGATTTTAGAGTGGTAGGAAGTTCTAATTCATAAGACACTAGCCCAATATTGCCCAATATGTTTGAGGACCTTATAGGGGCCATAATACTTTGGATCAAGTTTCTAGTGGAGGTTGTCTTTCAAATAAGTCTGCTTACAAGGTTGTGTATGAAAGAACACATGATCCCCTTCTTCAAAATGACATTCATGATGATGATGATCAACTTATTTCTTCATATGATTCTAATCCATGACCATATTATCTTTGAGAGTGTGGAGAATTTCAACCCGAGTTATGAGGGATTTTTCAAACTCTTATACCTCAGAGACTCCTACAAGGTTGTGTATGAAAGAACACATGATCCCCTTCTTCAAAATGACATTCATGATGATGATGATCAACTTATTTCTTCATCTGATTCTGATCCATGACCATATTATCTTTGAGAGTGTGGAGAATTTCAACCCGAGCTATGGGGGATTTTTCAAACTCTTATACCTCAGAGACTCCTGATAAAGCATGAAAGCATTGATGAGGGATTTTGGCCATAAATAGCCTCAAAGGGGGTCATTCAAGTGGCACCATAATAAGTTTTATTGTACTACCATTTTTCTAGGGGTAACCACTGAACCCATTGGGACTGTCAGTCTAAAGTAAAGCACATCAAATACGCTTCCAAACACTTATTGACTGCTTCATTCTAACCATCAATCTAGGGGTGATAGGAAGTGCTAAGATGTAATTTTGTGCACTGGCGTCGAAATAGTTCTTTCTATAAATTGCTAGTGAAAGTAGGATCACGGTTTGATACAACATATTGGAGCATACCATGGAGTTTAAAGATATTATCCATGAAGACTTGAGTGGCCATGGAAGCTTTAAAGGGGTGTTGTTTAGCACAAAAATCAACATATTTGGAAAGACAATCAACCACAACCATGATGACAGATTTATTTCCAAATTTGAGTAGCCCCGCAATGAATTCCATATAAATGTCAATCCATACAGTGGGTGGAATAGGTAAAGGTTGTAGTTCTCTTGGAGTTTTTACTATTCCCCCTTGTGTCAATGGAAAATTTCACATTTGACCACAAAAATGTTGATATCCTTCTTCAAGTCTTTCCAAAAAAATGAATGTTTCATCCTTTCATTATATGTTTTATGAAATCTTGAATGACTTGTTGTGGAAGATGCATGGAGTTTAGATAACACGGTTGATTTAAAGGTGGATTGTTTTCTCAAATACAAATTCCATTTATAGTGAAGCTCTTCATTGTGCCAAATGTATCCCTAAGATGCATGGGGTGCCATTTTAATTTTTTGGATCAAGTATGAAATATTGGGATCTATGAACCATTATTTGTGGATCTCATTCAACCAATATACTATGATGAAGAAGAGTGAAAAGAGGGACCACTCCTCTTCATTCTTTTGTGAGAGAGCATCGAATACCATATTATCTTTGTCCTTCTTATAAATGATCTCATAATCATATCCCAACTTTTTGGTAACCCATTTTTTTTCTCTGGGGACAAGATCATTTTCTCTAGAAAGTATTTGAGGTTGCGATGATTAGTTATAATCTGGAAACATTGCCCAAACAAGTAGGGACACCAGATATCCACAACATGCAAGATATCCATCATTAATTTTTCATAGGTAGATTTACCCAAATGCCATTAACATAGTTATTTTCTAGTAAAGGATAATGGTCTTCCTTCTTGCATGAGAACTACTTCGATGCCTTTACCTAAGGCATCACATTCCAAAACAAAAGTTTTATTGAATTTTGTTAAAGAAAGTACTAGGGTTGTACATGTAGCATTCTTCAAATCCTAAAAGGATTGATTTGTGGCTTTTTTATCCCCCCCATGCTAGGGGTAACTAAGGATATGATGTCTCAAGGACTTCAAGTTACAAACATGGAGTATTGAGAGGCAGATGAGCAAGGAAAGGCCCCTATCTTACCACATGTCACCTTTTGATCAATAGCAGCAACATCCACCACGCCATCTTGGCTTAATGAGGACAACAAGTCTTTCTCCATGAGGTAACAAGTTCGATGTTGTGGTAAGTGTCATTCTAATCAATGAAGCATGTGAACATGTTGCAAAGGGTCCTTTCTTGATTTTGAAAATGATTGCTTGGAAATTATGCATGTTGCTTCATTTCACCTTGGTGGTTGACATGTTTCCCTAGTAAGTGGTCACCCTCAGAAAAAGGGTTTCTACTAGGTGATCTCCTTGAAGGGTTATTGTACCAATCTCGCACATACTTTTCATTTTCCATACTTCTTCCCCTTTCGTCTCCTCATCTTTTGGGTTTTCTAGCATATTGACCCAAGAAGGACTTGTACCTCATTTCATGGGAAGAAGGAGCTAAAGTTCTGGAGGGAGATTGCAGCTGCTATTTAATAGAATAAGAAACTAGTGCTGAAAAGAAAGTGAACACAACAAATAAGGACCATCAAAAGTCAGTCCAACTTGAGCTCTACTTACTCCGTGCCTGCCCCAGTCCCAAATTGCAAATTCTAAAGCTTGAAACCTTATAAAGAGTACTATAAAATTACAAATAAATGAAACCATAAATTGGAAACATGGATAAGAAGGCGGTTGGGAAAAATAGCACATAAATATTTGGTAACTCAAGAGCAAGCACACCATGTACATAGCCACCCATAAATGAGACAATATGAGCCCTTGTATGTCAAGAAACCCCATGCCCAGAAGTCACACCCCCATCCACCTCAACTCTTTACATGACTTAGAGAGGGTCCTCTTGGGAAACACTCCTTGACTTGGGGAGCGATCTACCTAATAGGTCACCATGGCAAGCCTCCCATACTTAAATTTGGCAAGTTGTGTAAGATCTTTGAGCATTTGTTTATTTTGAAAAGGGGGTATTTTATGCACATGTTTGGGTGGTTCTTTTATTAGATATGGCTTACTTGGCATGATACTTGTGACTTGTGGACCCTTGGAGGGTGAATTTGTTTTTCTTTGCAGGGCCTTTCCAGGTGGAAGCTTTTTCATGGAGGCAAAAGGTTTCTTGGACCTTCATAGAGGCATGAATCCCAGAGGTTGGATGATGTGCCCCCTCTCATTGAGCACTTGGGAGGAATAACGTTTCCTAGGAGGAACTTGGATACCATGATATGATCATGTTATGTCCCCTTGCACCTTAATGTTAACCTTTGGATGCTTGAAACGTCACATTCTATGCCCTAGACGTCACATAAGGGATAGGGTTTTTTATGGGGTTCTCATGGTTGATGGTGATGTGACATGGTTTGATGGAGAGAGAGACACTTGGAATGCATTAGAACACTTGGTGGCATGACACATGGCCTTTGGAGGCCCAACAATGTTCATCAAATGGGTCAACATCTCTCTTGGAGGCCTGAGGACACACTTTAGGGCATGACATCACCCCTAAAAGGGGAAATTATTTTATGTATTTGTAATTTTGAGTTGTAAAGGACAAATGGGGAGGTTCGACCTCTCTAATTTGGTGTTGACTTTTGGAAAAGTGGACAAATTGGTTTTTAGTGATATTGTATAAATAAAGGTCAATCTTATTTCATTTGAACATAGCTCTCACTTGAGACTTACATAACATTGGCTGAAATTTTCACCCTATTTGGGAATTTTGTTCTATCTCTCTCTCTTGGTGCATTGTGGATGATATTTCTTGTCTTTTGGTGAAGAAAATCTAGGCGCTATCTCTTGGATTATTTATTCTTGGTATGTTGGTGGAATATTCTTGATAAGGAAGGATTTATTCATGCTTTTCTCGGAATTGGTAAGGAATTTATGCATTTATTGTGTTGTTTTATTCTTGTTTCAAGATAAATTTGTCTAAACCCTTGGAGGAGTATAAGGGAATACACCCTCCATCAAGATCTACTTTGTTATCATTGAATAAGTTCCTTTGCAAAGGTTGCTACAAGGAGTAAAAGGGCTTACACCCTTGTAGATTTACCTTGTTAGCTTTTGTTTTCTCTAGGGAGTAAAAGGGATTACACCCCTAGAGAAGTAATAAACCCCAACTCTTACACAAGAGAATCCATTAACCCAATTGATAAGGCACTAATATAATTGCAATGGAGAAATAATATTGTTGCATTGGTATACATGAAATATTGAGATGTTGCAATTGTTTAAGTTGGATTTGATTCTACATGCTATAAGCTTTCTTATGTCCTAGGGGCATCTTGATTGGCCTTGTCATTCTCTTTGTTGTTATAAATTAATGCTACAGCCATTAGGTCTTCTACAAAATCATATTTTCTTCATCTATTGCTCATTATTCTACCACTAAAATTTACTTGCAAGCTGCCATAATTAAACTACTTGTTATTGGCTATCTTTTCAGTGGATTGTTTGTTGATTTTAGTGGCTAGAAGTTGTTGTTGTAGCAATTGTTTGCTACACCCATCTGGATGTTATAAAAACTTGATTATAACATTACATAACAACCCCCTAATTACCACCAAAGTCTTGCTTTAACCAATGGAAGTTTGACTAGTCACTGCTAGCTTTATTTCTGATATCTAATATTAGATTTTGGATGGTTAAATTTGTAAATATTAACATCATTCATTGTTGATCTATATATTTCTATACTGTTTCAATTTGGAACAACAAGGATTCTTGCTTGATTCCCCTCGATTAAAGGCTTGGTTTATCATATTTTGACTTGTTCCAGGCAGGGATAACACTATTTTGCAGGTATCTACACTTGGAAACCATTCACCTTCTCACAAGACTCATCTTCAAGCCTTTATTCATCTCCAAAATTGACCTATAGGGGTTCTCGTTCATCATCAACTCACTTTCCATCTCAATCCCCCTAAGGTCACCGAGATTCCCCCCTTGTGGTGATTTCATCATCACTAAAGTGAGGGGAGTGTCTATCTAAGGTGACAATGGGTAGGTACTCCCATAGTTGTCCCACCTTTGTGGTTTGGGTTGGGATTTTCCCAAGCTAAAATTTGTGCGATAACAGGCTTCATTCCAACTGAAAGAATATTTTTTAACTAAGGTGGTGAGGGGAGAAACAATCTTTCCACAGTTCTTGACGAACTTTATATAGTAACTATTATCACACAGATTGAGCTTGGTAAAATCCCAATCCAAACTATAAAGGTCAGACAACTATGGGAGTATTTACCCACTGTCACCTTGGATAAACACTCCCCTCACTTTAGTGATGATGAAATCACTACAAGGGGGGGAATCCCGGGTGACTCTAGGGGGGTTGAGATGGAAAGTGAAAGGATATGAGAGGTGCCCCTATAGTTCAAGGTCAAATGTGGATATGAATCTTGGAAAAGGGTCTTGTGAGAAGGTAAATGGTTGCCACAAATGATGTACCTGTTGTTAACACATAAGATTGTATGGGTCAAAATATTCACCTTGGTTTTGTTTTTGAGTCATAAAGTTTATAAGACAGTTGTTGAGTCTTTAGGTTGTAATCATAAAGTTAGATTTCGTTTCAAAATGAATAAGGCTATGTATAACCTTGGTATAAATTTTAAGCTATGTTTGATCTAGCACTGTGAATTGGTGGAAGAAGAGGGTTGTAGGTTGGATAGGTTGTAGGTATCTGAGTGCAAATATGAAGTTACTAGCAACAACCTCATAGCTATCAGGTACTCCATGATATTTTTTGTCTTATTTGGAGGTCAGAAAAGGGTTTGGCTACTTGATTTTACTTTGGCGCTACGAACTAGCTCATGTGTTGTGAATTTAAACTGGCGTTATGGAATGTGCTGCGAAAACTTTGTTCTAAGACCGTTGCACTGGTATTTTTGACCAGCTAACTTCTAGGAGAATTTTCGGGTGAACCAGGATGGATTTTCAAAATCCAAAGGAGGTTATTGTCAAAAACAGACCCAAGAACATTAAACTCTTTCATTTTTTACACAGGTGTCACAGATTGGGAGATTCAAAGGAATATTTGAGCCCTATTTTTTCAGTTTTCATGATTTCCTGTTTGAGACGTGTTTTTGCGACTCCTATTCCGGCCAGCTGGAGATGAATTTCAAGAAACCGAGAGAGTTTTTTCTTTAGAATGAGCTTACCTACAAAAATTGTTCTCATATTTTACACAATTGTTATAGTTCGAGAATTAAAAGTGTCATTTTGAAGCCTATTTTTCATAATTTTGCCTCCTGAAAAGCAGGAAATCAGTTAAAACGTGTCACTCTCTATTTGTAACTTTTTCTATTTTGGGAAAGGGGTTGGAGTTCGAATTGGTGAGATGGAAAGGACCTATAGTGTTATATATTTGATGGTACAAGAGTAGATAAAGGTTAGAATGAGCTAGAGAGGGTGGTTTAATCTGGAAGACTTGAGAAGACTTGTATAGCTTGAGGTTTGAAAGACTGTATTTCTGGATTCTTGATTCTTCAGTGAATGAAATCAGATTTTCATTATTCATATATACTTTTTGTGTATTTGTTCCATTGGTGACTGATTCACATGGTTCTTGTTTCATTTAATGATTGAGAGAAGCCTACCTTTACTTGCATTACTGATATAAGTTTGCAAATGTACCTTTTCATTGTTATAGCTTTATCTTCATGTGTACCTGATGTATGTATGAGTTTACAGCTTGTAGCACTTCTCCATATTCATTTAAACCTATTTAGTGTCTGATTGAGTTCATATGAAACCAATTATGCTAGAATACATTTCTAATTGTCTCATGAATGCAAGTGTTAACAATCCATAGATTGATCCATCATTGAAAATTCTACTCGTTAAAATCAGACCTGTATATTACCAAGATCACCTGATCTACAGTCTAGGGTGACTCTTGGAGAGATAACATTTTTGTGCCATTGACGGGGAACGAAGTGTGAAGCAAGCTTCCCTGGGAGAACGACATAGATCCAACTCTTGATGGTAGACAAGAGAAGGACACATAAATTGACTGTAATTATCTACCTGGCGACTCCACCATCAAGGACTCCACTGGAGGAAGGATCCCGCTAAAATAAAAATGAAAATACGGATGGGAAAATCCAGGTATCAGTTTATGAGCTTTCTTCATGAACTCTTATTTTTCTTTATCAGCTCATTTCTCTCTTTCCCCTTACATATCAAAAGGATTATCCTTTGCTTTGTTTACTCTGATGATCATCAACAATCATTTGTATATCCCTCGTTGGAAGAGGATGATCTCCATTATGCATGTGTTGTAGATGTGGATCATATCTCCTCACCTCAGCCTTTTCACAAGGATGATGTATGGATTCAAGTCCTTCCTGAAACCAATCAACCTTGTAACCATGAGGATGATGAAACTGATTTATCTCCTTCTCATATCCTATCACCTACTACCATCACTGTTGATCTTTGTAATTAGTTTGTTAAGCCTCATTTTCAGCCCACAGATTTTCAGTCTAGAGTCAAGCAGAAGATGTTTAAAACTCTCAAGCTGCCATCTCACCTCCATCCTTATCCTCCCAAATTTGTTGAGTATCTTCCCTGGTTTACTGGAGAGGATCGTGTTACAATTGAGAAACATTTGGGAGCCTTTGAGAACTTTGTTAAGAATCTAGAAATTATGCATGAAGATGTTATCATGATATTGTTTTCAAAATCTTTGGTACGTGAGGTCGCTTTATGGTTTAGAGATATGGAAGTTGGTTCATTTATTTCATGGACTGGCTTTCATTATGATTTTTTAAATTATTGGGGTGAGAATAAGTCCCTTGATCAATACCTCACTGATTTTAATGCTTTGAGGAGAGGGGAAGAAGAAGCTATGGTTGTCTTCAACATGAGGTTTTATAGTGTTTATCATAACATGCCATTGGATATTCAG
The DNA here is from genome assembly GCA_009831015.1 of Picea engelmannii. Taxonomy (NCBI): domain Eukaryota; kingdom Viridiplantae; phylum Streptophyta; class Pinopsida; order Pinales; family Pinaceae; genus Picea; species Picea engelmannii. The sequence goes on from ML791127.1 coordinate 253,457, forward strand.
CCTTCTGAGGCTACTACCATGGTGTACTATGTAATGCCTCATCATTCAGAGCTTGTCCTTCTCCTAAGAGAAAGAAAATATGCATCTTTAAGACACTTGTTTGAGGATGCTGAAGAAGTTGAAAAAAACATCCAGGCTTGCAAGAGGATTAGAGAGCAGACATACTTTGAAAATATGCATGCACATGAAAAACAACAAGAATGTAAGTATGAATCATATTTGGGACAACAATTGACAATTTCTTCAAAGTTTTCAAATTTTTCCATGGATTGGGATGTACATCATGCTTATGTTCGTTTTTTAAATCAGTTTGAGCATGCAGTAGTGGATGATTGCATAGATAACTATATGTTTTTAGTTGATCATAGTCAGAATGCTTTAAGTCCTGCTATGAAATTGTCATATGATCATGTTTATGAAGAAGAAACTCCCATTATTGATGATCAAGAGCTGCTCGTGAAAGCACAGGGAGGTCATATATTTCTTAGCAAAGGGGAATTTAGGCAATGGAAATCATCTTTTCTCAATCAACAGTTTTGTGACTATGGTTTTGAAGATCCAGTAGCAACCTTGTTGGAGTCATACCTTTCAGATTCTCTGACATTTTCAGATTTCATTATCTCACCAACACTCGTAGGTGAGCATGATTCTCTGAAGGAGTTTCAATCGCTGCTATCATATTTATGTTATTATCTATTGATTAGTGGCAAAGATGAGATCATTTCAGTCCTAAAGTTATTTGAATGGTTGTTGTGGAAATCTTCCTTTACCTGATCAAATTGGAGATCTGGTTAGAGTTAGGGTAGTTTAGGAAATAATCTTGCTTCTCAAGAATTTTCTTTCCTTCAGTTTGCTTAAATAAGTGGCATATTTTGGCAGTGTTTTAAAGGTTAGTTGCACAGATGACTCCATAGCCCAATGGATAAGGCAACTGGAACTGCATGTTCTTGGTAGCTCACAGGGAGCATTCCATCCCCTGTGGAGCCAGATGTTAACACATAAGATTGTATGGGTCAAAAAATTCACCTTGGTTTTGTTTTTAAGTCATAAGGTTTATAGGCCATAGGTTTTGAGTCTTTAGGTTGTAATCATAAAGTTAGATTTGGTTTCAAAATTAATAAGGCTATGTATAACCTTGGTCTAAATTTTAAGCTATGTTTGATCTGGCACTATGAATTGGTGGAAGAAGAGGGTTGTAGGTTGGATAGGTTGTAAGCATCTGAGTGAAAATCTGAAGTTACCAACATCAACCTCATAGCCATCAGGTACTCCATGAGATTTTTTGTCTTGTTTGGAGGTGAGGAAAGGGTTTGGCTACTTTATTTTACTTTGGCGCTATGAAATGGCTCAAGCGTAGAGAATTTAGACAGGCACTATGAAATGTGCTATGGAATGTGCTGTGGAAACTTTGTTCTAAGACTGATGAACTGGTATTTTTGACCAACTGACTTCTAGGAGAATTTTCAGGTGAAGAAGGATGAATTTTCAAAATAAAAAGGAGGTTATTATCAAGAATGGACCCAAGAACATTAACCTCTTTCATTTTTTACACAAGTGTCACGGATTGGGAGATTCAAAGGAATATTTGAGCCTTATTGTTTCAGTTTTCATGATTTCCTGTTTAAGACATGTTTTTTCGACATGTATTCCGGCCATATGGAGATGAATTTCAAGAAACCAAGAGAGGTTTTTCTTTATAGCAATCTCATATACAAAAACCATTCTCACATTTTACACAGATGTTATATTTTGATAATTACAAGTGTCATTTTGAAGCCTATTTTTCAGAATTTCGCCTCTTGAAAAGAAGGAAATCAGTTAAAATGTGTCATCTGTTTGTAATTGTTTCTATTTTGGGAAAGGGGTTGGATTTCAAATTGGTGAGATGGAAATGACCTATAGTGCTATATATTTTATGGTACAAGAGTAGAGAAAGGTTAGAATGAGGTAGAGAGGGTGGTTCAATCTGGAAGACTTGAGAAGACTTGTATAGCTTGAGGTCTGAAAGACTGTATTTATGGATTCTCGATCAGATTTTCCTTATTCATATCTACTTTCTGTGTATTTGTGCCATTGGTGATTGATTCACATGGTTCTTGTTTCATTCAATTATTGAGAGAATCCTATCTTTACTTTCATTAATGATATAAGTCTACAACTGTACCTTTTCATTGTTATAGCTTTATTGATTGAGTTCATGTGAAACCAGTTATGCTAGAATACATTTCTAATTGTTTCATGAATGAAAGTGTTAACAATCCATAGATTGATCCATCATTGAAAATTATACTTGTTAAAATAAGGCCTGTATGTTACCAAGCTCACCTGATCCACAGTCTAGGGTGACTCTTGGAGAGCTAACACCTACAAAACAATGTTAGCCCTGCCCAAAACAAGACAATATATAGTGATAAATGATTTAAAACCAAAGGGGATTCAACAAGTAACCTTGCTTTCCAAAATTGCAGCATTATATATATATATATATATATATATATATCAACAATAAATGACAATAAGAGTTGCAAATTTAACCATCAAAAATCAAGTACAAGATGCTGGAAACAAAGTTAGCAAAGACTAGTCAAACTTTCAATGATTAAAGCAAGATTTTGATGGTGATTAGGGGGTTGTTATGTAGTGTTATCAACAAGTTTTTGTAACAGCCTAATGGCTGCAGCAAACAATTGTTACAGAAAAATATTATAGCCACCAAAATTAAAAAACAATCCAACCAACATATAACTAACAACTAGTAGTTTAATTATAGAATCTTGCAAGTAAAATTTAGTGGTAGAATAATGAGTAAACCAAGAGATAAAGACAAGTTTTATGAAGCCCTATTGGTTGTAGCATAAATTTATAACCGCAATGAGAATCACTTGGCTAATCAAGATGCCCCTAGGGCACGAGAGAGCTTATAGCATGTAGACTTAGATCCAACTTAAACAATTGCAATATCTCAAAAATTCATGTATACCATTGCATGAATATACAATCTCCAATGCAAGTTGACTAGTTCCTTATCAAATCGGTTATGGAGTCTCTTTTGTATGAGATAGGGTTCGTTACTTCTCAAGGGGTGTAAGCCTTTTTACTCCCTAGAGAAAACAAACTTTAGCTAGGTAAATCTACAAGGGTGTAAGCCCTTTTACTCCTTGTAGCAACCTTTGCAAGATAGTTTTTTCAATGAAAATAAAGATGGATCTTGATGGAGGGTGTATGCCCTTATACTGCTCCAAGGATATATACAAATTAACCTCGAAACAAGAAGAAACAACACACTTATGTAGAAATTCCTTACCAATTTCAAGAGATAGCATGAAAACAAACTTCTTTATCTAGAATATTCCATCACAATTGCAAAGAGACAGACATCAAGAGATAACACCTAGCTTCTTCCTCCAATAGAAAATTAAAATCATCCATAAAGCATCAAGAGAGAGATAGAGAAAATTTCCCAAGTAGGGCGAAAATTTTAGCCAAAGAGTATGTAATTCTCAAGTGAGTGTTATGATAAAATGAAATGAGAGTGATCTCTATTTATATGAGATCATTCTAAACAATTTTTCCACATAATTTTGTCCACTTTCATAATTTGAGGAGGTCAACCTCATAAATTTTCATGTACAACTTTACAAAACAAAATACAAAAAGTAATTCCCCCTTTAGAGGTGACGTCAAGCCCTAGAAGGGTGACGTAGGCCTCCAAAATGAAACGTTTTTCATTCTAATGAAGATCGTTGGGTCTCTAAAGCTCATGTGCCTTGCCATCAAGTAATCTAGTGCATTCCATGTGTGTGTCTCTCTCTCTCTCTCCATCAAACCTTATCACATCACCATCAAACCATGAAACCCCATCAAAACCCTATCCTCCATGTGACGTCTAGGGCATAGAAGGTGACGTTTTAGGCATCCAAAAGCCAACGTTGAGGTGCAAGGGGCCACAATGTGATAATCTCATGGTGTCCAAGTGCCTCCAAAGGAAACTCTCATCCTCCCAAGTTTCCAATGAGAGGGGGCACATCATCCAACCTATGGGATTCATGCCTCTATGAAGGTCCAAGAAACCTTGTACCTCCATGAACAAGATTTCACCTAGAAAGGACCCACAAAGACAAACAAGTATGTCCTCCAAGGGTCTGCAAGTTGCAAGTATCATGCCAAGTAAGCCATATTTAATAAAATAACCACCCAAACATGTGCATCAAATCCCCCCTTTTCAAAATAAAAATAAATGCTCAAATACCTTATACGACTTCCCAAATGTAAGTATGGGAGGGTGGTCATGATGCCCTATTAGGAAGATCATTCCCCAAGTTAAAGAGTGTTTCCCAAGAGGACCCTCTCCAAGTAATGTAAAAGAGTATGAGGTGGATAGGGGTGTGACTTTTGGGCATGGGGTTTCTTGACATACAAGGACTCATATTGTCTCATTTCTGGGTGCCTTTATAGAGGGTGTGTTGCATCCTCGTTTTCAATGCAACCTTTTTGCAAGCCCTTTATTTTCCATTAATTGATTAAAGTTCGAACATTGAGTACTATATGAAAGGTAAAGTAAAGAATACCATAATGCCACTTGAATCTAGGAACACATTGAGTTCCATATGCAAGGAAAGTAAAAGACACCGCAAATGCATTCCCTCAACAAGCAGGGCATTTAGTTATGTGTTTTATTTTACAGGTCCTTGAATTTTGTGGAGAAGAATTTAATTTCTCTTAGGACCTTATGGAGGGCATTTGGAGGACAATTTATTGGATTTTATATTTTTCCAACTACAAGCCTCTGGGCCTTTAGCCCCTTCTTCCCATGAAATGAGGTACAATCCCTTCTTGGGTTAATACGCTCGAAAACCCAAAAGATGAGGAAACTAAAGGGAAGAAGTATGCAAAGTGATAAGTATGTGTGGGAATGGTATGATGACCCTTCAAGGATAACCCCTAGTAGCAATCCATTTCCCGAGGGTGACCCACTTACTAGGACAACATGGTCAACCACCAAGGTGAAATGAGGCAAAAGGCATAATTTCTAAGCAAACATTTTCAAAATCAAGAAAGGACCATTTGCAACGTGTTCAAATGATTCAATTATTAAAATGACACTTGCCATGAGACTGAACTTGTTACCCCATGAAGCAAGACCTATTCTCCTCTATGGGCCAAGCTGGTGTGGTGGACGTTGTTGCTGCTAATCAATGGGGATGTGTGGTGAGCATTGGGGCTCTATCTTCTCATCTGGCTCTCGAAACTCTGTTTCTACAACTTGCGAGCCTTGAGACATCATCTCCTTAGTTACCCATAGAAATGGGGGGTAACAATAACCACTGAGACCAAAGAAACCTCATAAATTTTAAAATCTTAGGACATGGAAAATCCTTCATTACTTCAATTTTCTTTGAGTCCACTTGTACACCATCATGAATAACAATATGACCCAAATATTCTACTCTAGAGATACCAAAGGCACATTTGGACCTCGTGAGAAAGTAGTTGTAATATGTGATTCACATAGGTGACATGGGCATGCCTGGTTTTACTGTAAATCAAGGTGTCATAAAATAGAGAAGGACAAAATGACATAGAAATGGTTTAAAGATGTGGTTCAGGAGACTTTGGAATGTGGAAGGTGCATTGCAAAGGCCAAAGGGCATCATCGAGAATGTCAACCTTCTTCGTATGAATTTGGTGATAGCTGGAATGAAGATCAAGTTTGGTAAATAATTGAGCACCTTTGATCTCATCCAAAATATTTTCAATGATTGGAATGGGTAAATTATCCTTGACAATTATTTTGTTGAGAGCATGAAAGTTAGGACATGTGCACCAAGTTCCTTGTTTTTTTAGTACCATAACAACTGGGGATGAATAAGGATTACTACTAGGGTGGATGACACAAGCAACTAGCAACTCTTGAACAATTTTTTCAATTTCATTTTTTTGGGAAAATGGGTGGCAATAAGTATGTACATTGGGTGGGAGGCTACCTATTATGAGAAAAATAGAATGATCATGTGCATTGTGGGGGGCTGGGAGGCCTAGAGGAGTTTCAAACACTAATTGGTGTTTGGCCAAGACTAATTTCATGTTAGGATGGATGGGTTGGGAAGGGTTATCAAAGACTTGATTGACATGGAATTGGGCAACAATACCTGAATGCCCTTTTAAAGAAGTTTTTCCATGCAGTGTGAGCTTATGATCTCTAGAGAACTTGCTATGACGCCTTGGAAAGTGTAGTGATATCCTTCATACTAGAAATTCATATATAACTCCTAGAAATCCATGGTGATGGGGCCTAATGTCCTTAACCATTCATTACCAAAAACAATTTCAGAACCACCCATTTCAATAGAAAACATTTGATTTTTCAAAGAATAATCATCGATTTGGACCTACACATTTTCACAACAACCCCCACATTTCATGGAACCTCCATTAGCAATCATGATCTAGAAGTTGTTCATAGCATGGATATAGTACTGTATCTCATTCGGTTACCCATCAATGAATAAATTCATGGGTGATACCACTATCAATTAAGATAATGACTTTATGATGTTTGATGTACCTAATCAATTTTGGGGAGCTGAAATACCAGTCAAGGCATGCAAAGATATTTGGGGTTCCACATCTAATTGATCAAAGGGAGGAAATTCATAAAATGGTGGAGGCATAGGTTCTTAAGGTATGGCTTCAATGTCATCCTTTGAAATGGCCATAAAGAGTTTTTTATCCTTACATTTATGCCCAAGAAAGTGTTTCTCATCACAATTGTAGAGGATACCTTCAAGTTGGTACTCCACCATTTCAACATAGGTTAATTTGTGGATCTTGAGAGGAGGAGAGGGAGAGGAGGTATTGGTGGGATGGGTATGGGGAATAAAGGATCATTTTTTTGTTTGAGCATTCATGACCTTTTGGGTTTCCTTGGTTCTTTGAGAGGCTTCTAGCGAAGTAGTAGGGTGAACCATTAAGACTTGGGCACAAATCTCTTCCTTTATACCACTAATAAATCATTCCCTAAAGAAGGTGTTTGGCATGCCTTCAATGTGGAAAGCAAGTTGCTCAAAAAGTAGAAATGAACTCTTCTACTATACCAAATTTTTTAAGCTTGGCCAGGTGTTCCAAATAATGAGTGTCTAGTTCAAAACATTTATAGAGATCTGCCACAAAATTTTGTCCAGGCGATATAACCCTTTGGGAGTTATTATGTCATTGCCACCATTGCCAACGTTCAAGATCTAGATATAAGAAACCTACACAAAGTTTCATTAAGTCATCAGTGATTTCATGTAGGGAAAAATAATGTTAACAAAGTTACCAACTTAACGAGAACTCTTCAAAGTTCTCGTTTTTTTAAAGGTTGCATTTTTACCCCTATTGCAAAAGGTGATGCTACCGTTAGCATCCTTTTTGGGAAGTGGTTAAAATTGCGACTTGTTTGAAACTGCGATCTTGACATTACAAACAAAACCCTGACACAACCTTGAAATTGACCTTTGAATCGAAAAGTGATGCTACCAGTAGCACCACTTTTTGTTTTGAGTTAAAATTGTGACCTAATTGAAATTGTGGCCTTGACCACTAGCACCACTTTTTTTTTAGTTAAAATTAAGACCTAATTGAAACTATGGCCTTGACACCACTTTTTTTTTTAGTTAAAAATATGACCTAATTGAAACTGTAGCATTGACCACTGACACCGCTTTTTTTTTTAAGTTAAAAATATGACCTAATTGACACTATGGCCTTGACCGTTGGAACAACTTTTTTTTTAGTTAAAACTATGACCTAATTGACATTGTGGCCTTGACCACTAGCACCACTGCAAATAAAACACTAAAAATGACTCCTAAATATAAAAATGTTAAAGTTTAGAGTTTTAAAATTAAATTAAATTAAAATTTTTAAATAAACAACATTTTAAAAATTAAAATGAAGTTTTAATTTTTATTTTTAATTAAAAGTGCAAGGAGCGGGGTTGTTTAGGCCACGTGGGGGCCACAACCCACCACAACCCAAATATCCCGCCCTTAGCCACCTTGCACTTTTAATTAAAAATAAAATTAAACTTTTAAAACTTTAAAATTAAAATTTTAAACTTCAAAAATGTTTAAAATTAAAACTAAAACTTCATTTTAATTTTTAAAATGTTTTTATTTAAATTTTTTAATTTAATTTAGTTTTAAAACTTTAAAATTTAGTTTGTTTTTTTTCTTTTTTCTTTTATAATTTAATGTTTTTTTTTTGGATGTTGTTTATTTATTTTTATTTACTTTGAATTTTGTTAGTTTTTAAATCTTTCTATTTTATTTTATTTTTTAATATTTTGTTTTAATTGTTGACTTTAGAAAAGTTTTTGACATGGTTTTTAGGAAAAATCTTTGGAATAGGTTGGAAAAGATAAGAGTGTCTCTCGAGTTGAGGGATGTTGCAATAAAGATATATGAGAACGTTATTGTTAAGTTTAAAAACACTGAGGGATGGTCAAAAGAGATTAACTGCAATATCGGAGTCAAACAAGGTTGTCCCTTGTCCCCTACCCTTTTTGGCATTTACATTGACAAGTTAGAAGATTGGTTGGAAAAAGCAGGTTGTGTTGGCCCTACTCTCACTGGTATAGTCATCAATCTTCTTCTTTATGCCGATGATATTGTTCTTATGGCAAGGAGTCCCTGTGATCTTGAATACCAACTAAGAATCCTGAAGGATTTTTGCTCCAATATGGGTATCATTGTTAATATTGATAAGACTAAGGTCATGATTATTAAATCCAATAAGATCCTTTATGATACCTTCGTATATGAAAACAACAACTTGGAGGAAGTGACTTGGAATTGATATTCACCACAAACTCAATTGGAATTATAGCATTGAGAAAATGATTATTGAGGGATGGAAAACTTATTATGGGCTTGAAAACAATTGTAAATCAGTTGATCTTTGGAGTTGGGATAAGAAGAAACTCCTCTTTGAGACTCTTGTTACACCTGTTATTCTTTATGGATGTGAAGTATGGGACTGTAGTATCTCTCGTGAATACTGGAGAAAGATAGAGAAAATACAAAGGAATTTTATAACCTATAATCTCAAAATTAAAGGAAATACGCCCTATCCCATCCTCCTCTTAGAAACAAGCCTCTCCCCCATTGAGAGCATGGCTATGACTAGATACCTAATGTATAAGACCAAGTTAAACAACATGGAAAACAAGAGGTTTCCTAAAATTGCTTCAAAATCGAGTCATAACCACCATCGACTCAAGCGAGGATGGCATAAAGATGCTCGTTCTTGGCTAAACTATTGGGGAATCATGGAAGACATCATTTTGCAGAATACAGATACTATTAAAAAAAACGTCAAATCAAAATTTAAGGAGAAAATGTGGTGTGATAAAGAGTTAGAGGAAAAAAGAAAATGAAGGTATTATAAGGATGTAATCAACCCTAATCTAGAAGATCAAAATTATCTATATGTTTTGCCAAGCGTAAAGAAAAAAATAAGTATTGCTAAGATAAGAACAAATTTTCACGAGCTCCATAGTGAAACTGGGCGTTGGTCAATTCCTCAAACACCATGGGATGAAAGAGTGTGTCACCTTTGTGACACTAAGAAGGTTGAAGATGAAAAGCACTTTCTCTTATATTGTCCAGTGTATACCCATATTAGATCTCATTTTCAAAATATTTGTCACACTACCAACCTTCCTAACCTCTTAACTCAACAAAAGTATGGTGATTTTGGAAAGCTTCTCTTAATGTTTTTCGAGCACAGAAACAAAATTCTAAAGAATCGCAAGTAATTACTTACCTTCTTAAGGTTCGATAGATCAATTCTTTCTTAGTGGACGTTAATCATCATCATCATCATTTTAGGTTTTTTTTTTAATATTAGTTTTTTATTTTTATTTTTTTAAAGATTGTTTTTTATTTTTATTTTTTTAAAGATTGTTTTTTATTTTTATTTTTGAAAAATTATCTTTTAAGGGTTTTTGTTTTTTTCTTCAGTTTTTTTCCTTTAAATTTTGTATTTTTTTCATTTTTTTTCTTTAAATTTTGTGTTTTAAGTATCATTTTAAATTTTTATCCCCCCCAAAATTAATTTTTTATTAAAAAATCGCAATTTGCATTGTTTTTCAACAAAAAATTGTTTCTTTTCCTTTATTTCCAAAAAGAAATTGTGTTTTTTTACTTAAATTAAGGAATTTCTATAGTGATATTTTTTTCCCTTTAATTATTTTCTTAATGAAAATTATTAAAAAAATAAAATTAATTGATAAATAAATTATCAAGTTATAACACTTTTATATTTAGGAGTCAATTTTCAGTGTTTTATTTGCGGTGGTGCTAGTGGTCAAGACCACAGTGTCAATTAGGTCATATTTTTAACTAAAAAAAAGGTGGTGTCAATGGTCAAGGCCACAATTTCAATTAGGTCACAATTTTACCTCAAAACAAAAAGTGGTGCTACTGGTAGCATCATTTTTCGATTCGAGGGTCAATTTTAGGGTTCTTTCAGGGTTTTGTTCATAATATCAAGGGTAAAGTTTCAAACAAGTCACAATTTTAATCACCTCCAAAAAAAGGGTGCTAGCGGTAGCACCACTTTTTGATTTGGGGGTTAATTTTTGTGTTTTTTACCCAAACATATGATATTTTTGGGCTAGAGTTCTCGTTTTGAGGTCACATTTCTTGTTAAGTCGGTAATAATGTTTGTTCCATATGAGTGACCTAGTCTATGGAGTCAAAGTCATCAAATTTGCTTGGATCCACTTTAGGGAGTCGATGCCATGTCTGAGTCATAGGATCATGAAAAAATTGGTTAGAGTTAGGCCCCATGGGATTGGATGATTAAACTCCCGCTGGTTGGGATGATTATTCCTTAAATTGATTTTACATTGTTATGAGTTGGGCCAGTTGTTCGAGGATTGATTCCATTTTTTTGAGCTTGGCATTGCATAAAGTTTTTTTTTTCTCAACAGAGGATTAAGCATGAACTAGTTAGTGTTTCAATTCCTCATACACATTTTCCAAGGTTGACATGTGGTTGTTGATATCATGGTTTCTATTAGCCATAGGGATGGGGGTTCAGGGTTCACTAGAAAAAGGTTACTAGAGAGTTGTATAAATGTGATCAATGTTACTTTATGGGGCTATTGAGATAGGTGTCGGGTAATGGGGCAAGTGAATCCACCAAAAGAAAATTCTTACTAGGGAGTGGTACCATGATGATCAACATGACACAAGGAGTCTATTGAGATATGTCACAAACAAGGGAGTGCCTTGTGATATAGCTCTCTCATATACTTGTGGGGTCCAACAATAGTACTCAACCCAATTTCTTAGGGCTCTAAATAAGGAGTCTCGACCATACCCTTCATCATACTACATGATTTCCTAGGTACTAGAGAGTAATCTTACCAAGTGTTGTTCTTAGTGCCACTATATCAATCAAGCAACGAATCGACATATCTAAAGCTAGTTTAAGGAAACCTAGAGGACTTTCAATATAATTGAGGGTATGTGAAAGTGAAACTCCATATACAGGTATTGTCTGATGTTGTACTACTCGAAGGGGTACCAACAGGGGTTACAAGGTTTCCAACTACGTGATACCTCTTGTATTTCCTATGTGTATGTTTTCCCTACCACAATTTTACATGTTGAATGATAAATTATTGTGTTATTTCTAGATGTTAGAACACATCTCCAGTCTGGAAAAAAATGCTCTAAAATTTGTTTTTAGGAAAGTGCTCTGATACCATTTTTAGTGTTCTTTATTATAAAATGGAAAGATATAGAGTATAAATAACATATTTAACTTATATTTACTGCAGGAAAGAAAAATTTCAACCATAATAGCACCAAAATGTTATACCTTTATACCTGGAAGCAATTTTCACTTGCCTCTTTGAGGGGGAAACCTCCAATTGAGAATAGCTTCAATTACAAATAACTTCACAAGACATATCATTACATTGTTTTTACATTTTTATATAGTATTTTCTACCTGCTAGGAACATTCTAGAGAAGGAAATTTCTAGTAGGTGAAACCTTTTAATAAGCCTTCTTACATTTATTGTTTTCACATTACTAATTGGTCCTTATTTACTAGATATGGCCTCCATATAAAGAGATACATAGCAACATATATATCTACTTAGGGTGTTAGGGAGATTAGGACCCTAACAACCATTGGGCTTAAGAGGAAACCCCAAATATTTAAATTCATCATTGAATTCTATATATCTATATGGGAAAATTAAAGGACTTATCTTTCTAACTCATTATTCATTCTTGTAAATGAAATAAATTTTTTTAAGGTGTTGGCCTCCATACTTGTCACTGTACTATGCAAATCATTATCTATTTCAGTTTCTTGATTTCCATTGAACCTTTATTGAATAGTAAAATACCATCCACAAATAATAAATGGGATAATGATAGTTATCTTCCCATTTCAACTCTAGATAATTCCCCTAACCTTTTGGTTTCAAAAATGGCTCTACTTAAACCTTTAGCTAGGCTAATGAACCATAGTGGAGAAAGGGGAAAACCTTGCCTTAACCCCTTTAGGATTGAAAAACCTTGATGTTGATGTGTTTACTAACACAATAAATGAAACAAATGTTAGACATCTATCATCCAATTCAATATAGGTCAACAAAAGCCGATATGTAAAATATCAATCTTATATATATAACCAACAAGACCTATCATAATATTTTGATATATATATTTTCATGACAATTGCTGGCCCTTTTTTTCATAGAATGAATTCCCTCCTTTGTTTCCCCTATTGCATCATGGGTTTGTCTGTCTTCAAACAATCCAAATTGTTCTTTTGATATTTCTTCTAAGAATATTTTTTTAACTTTGATAACCATAGTTTTGGCCAAGATTTTATCTATACAATTGCATAAGCATAATGAAATTGGCCCAAATTATTCAAACCTTTTAGTATTATTATTTTTTAGAATTCAAGCTATGAAGGTGGCATTGAATATTCCAAGAACTTTGCATGAATTCCTAGCCTCCTTAATCACTTGCATAAGATCCCCTTTCGGGAGGTAATAGAATCCAATGTATAAATCCACATGCCAACCATTCGACCTAGGACTTTTATCTTTTTGAAAATATGGCAATAAATACTTAAGCTTGCATCATGGGTTTGTCTTCCTTCAAACCATCCAAATTGTTCTTTTGATATTTCTTCTAAGAATATTTTTTAACTTTTATAGCCATAAGTTTGGCCAGGATTTTATCTATAAAATTGCATAATGAAATTGGCCCAAATTCTTCAAACCCTTTAGTATTATTATTTTTGGGAATTAAAACTACGAAGGTGGCATTGAATATTCCAATAAATTTCCATGAATTCCTAGCCTCCTTAATCACTTGCATAAGATCCTCTTCCGAGAGGTAATAGAATCCAATGTAGAAATCCACATGCCAACCGTTCGAATCTAGAAATCCACATGCCAACCATTCGACTTAGAAGTTTTATCTTTTTGAAATTATGGCAATAAATACTTAAGCTTCTCCTTGGAAGCCTCTTCCATGAGCATTTGTTTCCCTTATTCTAACACAAAACTTCGAAAATATGAAGAGATTTTCAAAATCTCCACTATATTTTCTTTTGTCAGGTCTTCAATATAGTGATTTGAAGTAAGAGACTCCCATCTCTACTATTTCATGATTTTTCTTCCTTACTTCCATCTACTCTTTTCATCTTCCAAATTGTGTTAGTCTTTTTTCTATTTCTATGAATTCCATAATTATGGAAGTGTTGTTTTAATCACCTTTTTGTTATCATACTTCCATGATTTTGATCCTTGACTCCATTTTCCAAGAAAGAGAAACAACACTAGTCTAGTTTATTGTAAGTGATGGTTGAAACCTTAGTTAGATTTATTACTTTCTCTCAAAACTCTCTCTTAAATTTGATTTATGACATCATAAGCAAGTTGATTGTAACCTAGAACTTTGAATAATCATTGGTTTCCTTGATGTTGTCATAAATTGTATGCTACAACCATTAGGATTGTAGTTTATTGTTGCATATTTACTTAATATTGTGGGAAAACTTGCCAAAAAAATTGTTTTGACAATTGGATATTGTTCCCCTTATTGCAAGCTAAATTTAGAGAGTAAATTGCTAATTTTTTGGGTTGTATTTCTTATTGTTGTTATAAATATTTCATTTGATATAAACTGGTTGATTGCTTCAAATTTACAATAGAAATAATTTTTAATTGTTATCTAGTGTTTAAAGGTGAATGTCATGCTATATAACTTGGTAATCAATCAATATATGCATTGGAAAGTGTCTTGTTTCGTATAGGTGGCCCACTTACCTTTCATAACCACTTTTAACCTTCGCCTATCTCAGACCTAGCAATATTTTCATGATTCCACTTCGAGAGCATGTTGAAAGCTAGAGTTGATACACTTTGATTTGTGTGGCCCCATGTCTATTCCATATACCTTTGGTAATAAATATATCATGACTTTTATTGATGTCTACACCAATATGTGTTGGGTTTATTTCTTGAAACAAAAATCACAAGCATTTGAAACAATTAAAATTTTCATCTATGGATTGAAAATGAAGCTCAATCTTGTATTGGCACTCTTTGTATTGATAATGGACGGGAACACACTTCAAATGAGTTTGAAAATGATCTTCTCCAACATGGGATTAAGCATCAAACCATTGTTCCATACAATCCTCATCAGAATGGTGTAGCAAAAAGAGAAGAATGAGCATGGCACTCTTGAATATGGTATGTTCAATGATATTTTTGAAGCATGTGAAGTAGATGTTTTGGTATGATGTAGTTCTATGTGTAGTATATGTGAGAAATAGGAGTCCTTCTCATGCTCTTGGGAACAATACTCCTTATGAAATTTGGTATGGATGCATTCCTTATGTGAGGCATCTTAGGGTCTTTGGTTCCACCTGTTATAGGCTTAATTCCTAAGGAGTAAAGAAACAAACTTGGTGCAAGGAGTAGAAAGTGCATCTTCTTGGGGCATTGAAATACCACCAAGGCATATCAAATTTATGATGAGGTAAACAAGAAGTTCATTCTTTCTAGAGATGCAATTTTTCTTGAATCCACCAAGAATGACAAAATTGTTGAGTGATAGCTTGATCATCTAGATAGATTCACCCATGTAAAGACATATTGTGAGTTTGATGATGAGATTCCACATCTTGTAGGGGGGGTCTCTATCTTTGATCAATCTCTAGAATTTCCTTTTGAAGTGTCATCTCCCCCTCATGAAAAATATCTAGCCACTTCACCAGAACATGGAGTTCAATTGGATGATGTGACTGAGAGGATTGAAGGGTTGAACCTTGATGAAAATGCAACACCATCTCAATCAATGGGGAAACCTGGACCATCTCAAAAAAGTCCAAAGTGGCTCATAAAGACACTTGAAATTGTTCGTCCTAATGAGGTAGGAAAGAAAAGAACCGAAAAATCAACAAAACAAGATGATTGAGGTGATGCATATAATTCAAATTCAGGTGATGTAAATGATATGAATGTTTCATGTGATTGTGAATTGACTTTATCTACTAACTTTGAGCCAAATTCCTTTCAAGAATCTAATTTTCATGATGAATGGAAAGAAGCCATGTAGAAGGATTATGATTTTCTCATCAATAATAGGAGATGGAAGTTAGTGGATCCTCCATTTGGAACCAAACCAATTAGTTGCAGGTGGGTCTATAAGAACAAGTACAGATCAGATGGCTCACTTGAAAAGTACAAATCAAATGGCTCACTTGACAAGCATAAGGTGAGGCTTCTGGCAAAAGGATACACACAGAAAGAAGGCATAGACTATGAGGAGACTTTTTCCCTCACAACGAAATGGGACACATTCATTCTTTGTTGGCTTTGGTAGCACATAATAGGTGGAAGATTCATCACATGGATGTGAAGACAACCTTCTTGAATGGAGACTTGAAATAGAATTTCTACATGTCTCAACCAGAAATATTTGTTGTGAAGGGTCAAGAACATAAGGTATGCAAGCTCATCAAGTATTTGTATCAACTAAAGCAAGCACCTCGTGCATGGTATAAAAGCTAATTGTGCATCTTTTGAAGATCAATTTCAAGTATTTTAATCTTGATGAGGCAAATTTGTTTGTCAAGAAAGTTGGAAAAATTGTTGTATATCTTGTGGTGTATGTAGATGATCTTTTGGTAAAAGGAAACAATGAAGCATATATTGCATCCATAAAGAAAGAACTACATAAGGGTTTTGAAATGACAAACACGGGACATTTTCACTACTACTTGGGTATTGAAGTAACTCAGAATTCAAAGCATGTATTCATCTCCTAAAAGAAGTACATTGAATAATTGTTGAAAAAAATTGACATGGTTGATTGTAATCCTCTCTCTACTTCAATGGAATAAAATTTGAATCTAACATCAAAACAAGGGAATGAATTTGAGGATGCAACTAAATATAGATATCTTGTGGGGAGTCTTCTCTACCTTACTACTACCAAACCAAATAGTTCATTTGCAGTTGGGATCCTTTCTAGGTTCATGCAAAAACCTTGTGAAGGAAATTGGTGTGTTGCAAAGAGATTTCTAAGGTACTTGAAGGGAACTCAAGACTTTGGGCTCCAATACTCTAAGATGGAGAACTTCAAACTAGTTAGACATAAAAATTCAGACTTTGATGGGGATAAGGATATTGGAGTGTCTACTTTAGGATACCTCACGAGTCTTGGATTAGAAACTATCACTTGGAGATCATGCAAACATATTTGTCTAGCATATTCCAATACAAAGGCAGAATATGTGGCTACTGTAAAGGCGACAAAGGATATTGGGTGGATCAGGATGATACTAGAGGATTTGCAAGAGAAACAGGTGAATGTTACTCCAATTATGATTGACCAACAATCCTAGGTTCCATCGGACCAAGCACATCAACATAAAGTATCATATAATTCAACATCATGTACAAGCCAATACCATTAAAATGATACATTTTTCCACGAGTGAGAAAATTGTAGGCATCTTCACCAAAGCACGTGGAAGAGAAAAGTTTGAATATTTTAGAAAGATGCTTGGACTTATAGACACCCCTTTGGATTAAGGGAGGGGATGTTAGATTCCTAATCCTTGATATCATGGTACATTGTAAATATTATTTTAGGAGAAATATGAAGAGTCATAGGTGAATAGGAAAATTCATTCATAACTCTTAGAAGATGAGACCAAAAGTCACTTCTCATTAATGTGTTAGCACCGTTATTTTCATAGCTAGAGTTAGAGGTTTGTCCAAATTTGTCAAAGTCATGACATGATCTTGGGAAAATCAAGGCATTCTTAGATGAGTCATAGGCTAGGGTGAATATCATGTCAAATGGAATTATGGTTCATCTTCACATTTCATGAGGTTAGAGAAGGAACAATCATGACACTACATGTCAATGTTATCATTGCAAACTTCAAAAGCATACTCATTGTGCAAGTTCGTTGCACAAAGGATTTTGGTGCTTTCATTTGTTGCGCATTGCGTAGAGGATTTCACTGCATAGAGGATTTTGTCACGCAGAGGATTTTGTTGCACATAGGATTTCACCATGCAGGGGATGTTGTTGCACACAGGATTTTGTCGTGTAGAGGATGTTGTTGCGTAGAGGATTTTTCTGTGTAGAGGATTTCACCGCACAAAGGATATTGTCGTGTAGAGGATTTTTTTGTGTAGAGGATGTTGTTGCGCAGAGGATTTTTCCACACAGAGGATTTTGCTACACAGAGAGTTTTTTTGAGCAGGGGATTTTGTCACGTAGAGGATTTTTCCACGCAGATAGTTTTTCCACGCAAAGGATTTTCCTGTGCACAGGCTACAGGGCGCGTTGCACAAATGACTGGTTTAGTGGTCAACTTCAATATCACTTTATGACCAACTAGAGAGGAATTTGTAAAATCCCCGAGACGTTTTTATCTAGGACAAACCAAATAATAAAAACCTCTCTCAAATTTGAAAAATGTTTCATATTTTGGGAGATTCAAAGGAATATTTAAGCCCTATTTTTCAGTTTTCATGATTTCCTGTTTGAGACATGTTTTTGAGACACGTATTCTGGCCAAATGGAGATGAATTTCAAGAAACCGAGAGAGGTTTTTCTTTATAACAATCTTACCTACAAAAACCTCTCTTAGTTTTGAAAAATAATTTTTTTGTTCGGGAGATATGATGTCATATTTAACCCCTATTGTCTCAGTTTGTTGCACAATCTGTTGATCATGATAAATGATTGCAAAGAATATTTCGGTTACGATTATGACTTGGCAAAGTCGGGTTTTTTATTTGTAGTAAATCCGTTGAAGTTATTGTTCTCTTTCAAAGAAACTGGATCCATGATTCTAGGAGGTAGTAGTTCAACCCAAACAGCCAAATGTGGCATTATTTTTCTATATAATTTGGTAATTTTGATGTAAACAGGGGGGGGGGGGTGGACTTTCAACCAAAGAGGCTATTGGACTGTGTATCTTTTTCCGGAATATCTTTATGAGCTAAATGCAGAAGTACTGTGTTTTCATGAAGCAAAGATTCATTACAGTGTTGTTTTAAGTATGTCTTTTATTTGTAATGCTCATCTCCATAATTGTTTGTCCTTTCCTGCATTATTTGGCTGAGAGTAAATTTTGGAATTCATCCATCTTCGATGCTCCATTCATACAGTAAATACTTGTTATGTGTTTAAAGATTGTTGGTTCAGAATTCATCCATGCTTGATGCTCTGCTCATATTATTCTATCTTTCTATATTTCATCTAAAGTTACATTGAGAACTCATCCTATCCTAGATTCTCGTAGTGTGATGGGTTGCCCCTTTCTCTTTTCTTCTGTCATCCAAAATATTGCCTATTGTTGAAGAATAACACCTACTTTGCCTTTGTTCTCTGAGAGTACACCACCAATCATTAGCCCAATATTTTAATTTCAGAATTTGACTCCATTACCCAATGGTACTTTCTCTCTTTCTTGTCCTACCATCTCTTTAAAAACAAAAACAAACCCATCCTGTTGCAGAATCTGACCTCTGTGCATTTATTGATGAATCCTTTGAGTTATTACCAGTCATTAAACATCTGAGAGATCCTTCTCTCGTTGTATAGGTCAGAATACAATCTAAAGTTGGTTGAAACAATTACCTTGGGTTTTTCCTTGATACAACCCAAATAAATTTCCTAGTGCTAACATTTTGGGGTCGTTGCCGGGGACCAAAAGTTGCATTTTCCCTGGGATAAACGACAAAGTTCAGATATGATTATTGATGGTGGACAATAGTCAGACACGAAGAGGTTGTAAATCATCCACCTGAAGACTCCATTTCCAGTTGTATCCATATGTCAGAGTATCAATGGTGACTCTATTGTCTGAAGGTTTTAAAGATTGAAGAAGGTACTAATGACTCCACTGGATTTGATAAAGAACTCGGATGTTGCTACAATTATTTCAAGGTATGCATGTTTCGAATTTTCACATATTCATGGTTTCCCGAATCCTTTACCCAAGGATGAATATTTTTTAAGAAATAGTCTGAAATTTAGTGAGATGATTTGAGTTTGACTTTGAAGCATTTATCAAATTTTCGCGACTTCACTGAGCTTCTTAGAGTCAAACATGAAGATGTTTTCCTTAGACTGTTTTATGATTCGTTCCAAGGAAAGTGTAAAGTTTGGGCTGAAGGTTTGTCTGTTAGGTCTATTATATCTAAAATAGATTTTTGGATTGTCTTCTTGGAAACATGGATGGAAAAACCAAAGTTAGTAGCGAATCTTGTTTCTGTTGAGGGTTTTAAAGAATATTTTGACATGTTTGATGATGATCAAATCGAAGAGGATTTCTCAAAAATTTTACCCATGTATTTGAGGTCATGTAAATTTTCTTCCAAAGATAAGGTCAGTTTCTTAGAAGAGTTTGTTGAAAAACTTGAGAATGATCTTGAGGCCTTAGAGGGTCAAATTCAGTCCCAAGACTTTCACTATCAAAGCTTGCCTTTTGAAGATCCTTTTCAGTTGCCTTTAGATATCAATATTGAGATATGTTTTGTGTCTAGAAATGAGTTTGACAATCCACACCTGAAGCAACATGTGCAAGTAGAAGATACACATGAAAAATCCATGCATGATAACCAGATTGTAGATTGCTTTGGGGATCAGCGAAACATCCATGATTTGTATGACCCTATAGATGAATATATGGAAGGATTCTTTAATTTAAATTCACATTCATGTCTCCACTGTGAGAAACAAAAGTATTATAAGATACCCTTGTCATCACGTGTTCCGGGGTCAATTATGTTCGAGCACAATCAAGTAGTCAATTTATGTGAGAAGATACTTGATTGGATTTATTGGAAATATGAAATTACTTGATTGCCAGTTTTTTCAAGTAGTTAGGGTAGGTAGGTGTGAATAAGCTTAGCATGGCGAGCATTTATTTCAGAAATTTTCAGTTTGGGTTTAGTTCAGTTGCAGAATAAATTTGTGGTGGAACAGTTCAGGTTTGGATTGGTTCTAGGTCAGCAAGAGAGCAGGTTACAAGTTAAAGTTGGAAAGTTGAGTTTGGGAGAAGCCTAATGGATAGGCACAAGGTCTATGAGTTCTTTGCTACCTCACTGGGAAGATAACATCCCCATTGGAGCCAGCTGTTAGCACCATGATTTTCATAGCTAGAGTTAGAGGTTTGTCCAAAGTTTTCAAAGTCATGACATGATCTTGGGAAAATCAAGGCATTCTTAGATGAGTCATAGGTTAGGGTGAATATCATGTCAAAAGGTATTATGGTTCATCTTCACCTTTCATGAGGTTAGAGAAGGAACAATCATGAAACTCCATGTCATTGGTATCGTTGCAAACTTCAAAAGCATACTCGTTGTGCAAGTTCATTGAGCAAAGGCTTTTGTTGCTTTCATTTGTTGTGCATTGTGCAGACGATTTCACCGCACAGAGGATGTTGTTGCGCATATGATTTTGTCACATAGAAGATGTTGTCATGCATGTTGAATTTGGTGACAATGAATTCCTCCAAGGATAGATTTTAGAACCTATTATTCTGCATTGGTTATAACTAATAAGACCAAGTTAGAATATGGATGAGATTGCATTTAATAATCAGTTTACTGTGTAAATGTATATAAATTTGTGTATGCCGATAGAGGCTGAGACATAGTGAGATATGTATTAGTGAAGTTGTTGTAATCTCCATGATCTGAATAATAAGACAACTGATACCTATGCTTGGTGGACGTAGCCCAACGTTTGGGTGAACCACGTGAAATCTATGTGTTTCTTATCTGTGTGATTGTTGATTTGTTGGACAACTGAGAGGGGGGGGGGTGAATCAATTGTTACCGTGCTTAAACAATTATGCTTCTTTTAAACTCTTTGCAGAAACACTGAATGATGATCACATTAATGCAGGG
>ML791127.1:282295-312486 GCA_009831015.1 Picea engelmannii
AGGGGTCTCTTCGAATTCTCTAGCAGACGCCATCAATGGTTTCTGGCAGTTTCACTGTGTCGTGCATCAGTAGCCCTCTGATCTCCTTCAGTTTCATTCATATCCAGAACAACCAACCACACACAGTCTATCTTATTTTCTTTTATACACACCTCCATGGCGGTTCCACTTCGCATTTCCTTATGCAAAAGAAAGACAACTGTCCCAGCAACTGAAACACCAACTGATTCACAATCATGAATCCATTTCACTAACAGATTCATAACTGAGAGGTTAACTATGAGAAAGAATAGTAACCTTCCGATCATATTCCAATTTATCTGTGCCATTGGATGAACTTTATTGACATCGGGTTTCGGAATTTCGGCATTCCTATGCCCAAGTGTCTTGACACTTCATGTCACGATCTTTGAAGCTTCGATACAGAGCTTTTCTACACTAGCTCCTTCCCCAATGTGACTATGGTCATAACCAAGTGCTTATGCAAAAAGTGCTTTTCGCGAATTCGCGTTTTGTGGATTTGGAGATGATGCATCTCGACTTTCCAAGTTGCGATCTCCGAAACCCCGAAATGGAGCTTATCTAGAATGACTCCTTCCCTTCTCCTGACCATGGGCTGTGACCATAGCCTTATGCATAAGGCTCTTTCACGATTTCGCATTTCGTGAGTCTGGAGATGAGACATCTCGACTCTCCAAGTCGCGATCCCCGATACCCCGAAATGGCGTGGGATCAACGGTCCTAATTAGAGCTTGATTCAACGGCTGCGATTGAATCGCAATTTCACATATCGAGAAATCGGCAGTCTTGTTGCATTGTTTACTTGCCTCTCCATGTTGCGATCCTCGAAACTCTGATATGGAGTTAGATCAACGGTCCAGATCAAAGCTTGATCTGACGATTCAGATTACATCGCGATTTCGCATATCGCGAAATCGGGATTCCTGTGGTGAATGTTCTTTGACAACTTCAACACTCAATCCTCGAAACTCTGACATGGACTGGAATCAACGGTCCAGACTTGATCTTGATTCAACGACTACGATTTAAGTCACAATTTTTCATATCGCGATATCGGGATTCCTGTTGCATTGTTTCTTTGACATATCCAACATGCGATCCTCGAAAATCCGACATGGTGTAAGTCTGCTGATGTCACATGTGTTAAATAACTGCCATGTGTCACCCTGATTCGTGACTTACATTTTCTTGGCATGTTGAATCGATCTGACACTTGTCATTACCTGGTTGTGCCACGTGTTCCTAGATGACGTGGTTTGCTGACGTGAGTCAGATCGACGGTCCAGATCTTATCTTGATCAGATGGCTGTGATTAAATCGCAATATTGCATATCCCGATTTCGGGATTCTCGTGGTTTTTATTCTTTGTCATCTCCAACTCTCAATCCCCGAAACTCCGATAGGGATTCGGATCAATGGTCCACATAACCCCCTGAGATGGACAGTCCTCCTGCTTTCGGGATTTTGTGAGCCCTCTACTCCTTGCTCTTCTAAAGATTGTGCAGGTTTTCCTCAATCCAACGGTGGTCGGACCCTGCGCTCAGATCTAACGCCTGAGATTTATCCTCCATATCTGCGCGCTCCTTTTGTCTTCATTCAGATTTGACGGCTATCGGGAATTCAGGATGAGATCCAGCGATCACTGGCGCTTCTCCTCCGAAGCGTACTTTGTCCTTGTTTTGCCTTCGTTGCATACTCTGATCTTGCCATCAATGACAAGCTTACTTTGCCTGATAACTTGCCAACAATCCTCTGCACTATCTCTTCTGAACTTATCGGGCTTGCTTTGTAGCGTCTTCCTAAAATACTTCTGGTGCCCTTCTGTTACATTCTTCCTGTACTCATGCCATCTTCATTGATGTACTTGCCATCAATGACAAGCATATGCTACCTGTTAAACATTTCCAACATGATTATCATATATGAATTGTGTTTTCCGCATTTGAAATTCTAACAATTGGTAACAGAGATGCGTTAGAGATCCGTGAGGACCATATCCGTGGTGCAATATCGTGAATTGAGTAGAAATTCATCGGCGCTCCCTAGGCAGTGTTAGAGGCGTGCTGACACACTCACACTTGTGAAATTGAAAATTTCGGAAAACTCAGGCATCTAATTTATGCACCACAGAGCGTCGGCTCATCGACACTTCCCCATCCATAGTGAAGGAGCTCTAGCGCTCCCTTCCAATACTCCAATGAGCGCCGATCTCTAAGAAAATTATTTTGCATGGTATTTGAATGGTTGAAGAAAAATTAGATGGTATAAAATGTGAGGTGGATTGACTTTAGTATCAACTTTGCCTTATTATACATGACATGGTCGTGAGGTGAATGTTTAAATTATAAACAATTCAAAAAGGTGGAGGAATTAAAGTAAAGGTGAATTTTTTATTAAAAGGTTTTTTTTATTAAAAGGTGAATTTTTAGTAAAAGGTTTTTTATTAATATATTTTTTTATTAAACCTTGTGGAGTTTATACCATTATTCCTCCACATTATTTTTTTAAAGGCCTTGGTATTATAAGCAGTGGTTTTGGAATTTTTTCTTCTGCTAATGTCGAAAACTCAGAGTGCTAAGTTTGAAATTGAGAAGTTCAATGGCAAGAACAATTTCGAGATCTGGAAAGTTAAGATGCACGATCTGCTCGTGCAACAAGGCATGGTGAAGGCACTTTTGGGAAAAGCAAAGAAACCCGCAACCATAATAGATGAAGAATGGGATGAGATTGATGCGAGAGCACTGAGCACCATATGTCTGTGTTTGGCCGATGATGTTCTGTTCAACATTGTTGCGGAGAAGACAATAGTCGGTTTGTGGACGAAGCTGGAAAGCTTGTATATGATGAAATCCTTGACAAACGGGATCTTCCTGAAAAGACAATTTTATAGTTTGCACATGAAGGACGGTACGAAAATAGGTGATCATTTAAATACTTTTAATACTCTTTTAGGAATAGCACAGGAGTGAAATTCGAATCTGAAGATAAGGCAATTACATTATTGTGTTCTTTGCCCGCGTCATGTGATCACTTTGTTACCTCTATTAGTTTTAGCACAACACAAAGTGTTGAGTTTGATGTTATTGTTGGAGCACTACTGTCTGAGGAAACAAGGAAAAAAACCAATTCATAAACTTCTACATATGAGGCGATGATGGTAAGAGGCACACCTAAAGAAAGAGGACAGGGTCAGAGGGATTTCTCTTAGTCAAATTCAAAGGGCAGAAATATCAAGCTTAAGTGTTGGTTTTGTGGAAAATCTGGACACCTGAAGAAGGATTGTTGGAAGAGACAAAAATCCTCCAAAGAAGACCCTCCAAAAGAGATGAAGGAATCAAATGCAACCAAAAAAGGTTCAAAAATAGGTTCAGGTATGACTGATGAAGTTTTATCAATTAGTATTGGTTCACGTCATGATCAACAATGGTTATTAGACTCTGGTGCTTCAAATCACATGTGTCTTCATAGACACTGGTTTGTTACTTACCAGTCTATAGATGATGGAATAGTTTACATGGGGAATGATATATCATGTAATGTTGTGGGAATTGGTAGCATTCAAATTAAGATGTTTGATGGAACTGTTAAAATACTAACTGATGTGAGACATGTACCTGAGCTTAGGAAGAACCTAATTTCTTTGGGAGTCTTAGACACTGGAGGATATAAGAGTATTGTTCAAGGTGGAGTTATGAAGGTCTACAAAGGAATCCTACTGGTTATGAAAGCGAAGAAGGTTGGTAACATGTTTCTGTTAGAAGGAAGAACCGAGTCAGATCATGCGACAACTATATCCGAGAATGACAGTGATTATGTTCGATTGTGGCATCAACGGTTGGGCCATATGAGCGAAAGAGGATTGGAGGTATTATTTGATCGCAAGTTACTTCCTATTCTAAAGTCTTTAAAGTTAGATTTCTACAAGCACTATATTTATGGAAAAAAAAATAGGCAGAGATTTAAAACCAGAAGACACACCAGTGAAAGAATCCTTGATTATATCCATTATGATGTTTGAGGACCATCTCCTACTATTTCATATGGAGGATCATCATATTTTGTAACTTTTATAGATGATTTCTCTAGGAAGGTGTGGATATATATGTTGAAAAGTAAGGTTTATGTATTTATTGTTTTCAAGCAATTTAGAGCTTTAGTGGAAAAGAGCACTGGTAGTTCCATTAAATGTTTAAGAACTGATAATGGTGGTGAATTTACGTCAATAGAATTTGAGAACTATTGCAAGGATTTTGGGATTGATAGGAATAAAACTGTTGCCTATACTCCTCAACAGAATGGAGTTGTTGAACTCATGAACATGACTCTTCTAGAGAGAGAAAGGAGTATTCTTAGTAATGCCAACTTGCAATAGGAACTATGGGCAGAAGTAGTAACTACAACTTGTTATCTGGTGAATCGATCACCATCAACAAAAATAGAGTGAAAAAATCCTGAAAAGGTATGGAAAGGTCACCCTTGTAATACTCTAATCTTAAAGTTTTTGGTTGTGAAGCCTATGCTCTAATTCTGAAACATCGGCGTTCTAAACTAGATCCAAAATAAATAAATAAAAGGCTTATCTTTGTTGGATATGGTGATGGTATTAAGGGGTACATGTTGTGGGATCCTACTACCCACATGATCACCATTAACAAAGATGTAATATTTGATGAATCATCTCTTATCAAATCAGACGTAGATGTTCAAATGAAACAGGAAGAAGTACCTAAGTGTCAATAGATTTAGTTTGAATAAAGTTCAAATACAGATGAAAGTGAACATGAACAAGTTTCTGAAGATTTTCATGAAGATTTTGCTGCAGAGGAAGACATGGTTGATGATAACAATCAACAGAATGTGGATGAGCCACAAACTTCTCTAAGGAGGTCTATGTGGGTCAGAAATCCTCCAATAAGGTATGATGATTTTGTTTCGTCAATTTATTTAAGTACTAATGATGATGAACCTTCATGCTATCAGGAAGTTGTGAAGGGTTCTAACATTTATAAATGGAAAGAAGCAATGAAGGGTGAAATGAAGGCATTAGAGAGGAATGCCACATGGGACCTGGTAGAACTTCCAAGAGACAGGAAAACTATAGGTTGCAAGTGGGTCTACAAGCTGAAGAAGGGTGTTGATGATAAGGTGGAAAGGTACAAAGCAAGGTTGGTTGCGAAAGGATATTCTCATAAAGAAGGTATTGACTTTCATGAGATTTTTTCACTAGTTGTTAAGTCTGTTTCAATTCGAATTGTGTTAGCATTAGTTGCATTACTTGATTTGGAGTTGGAGAAGCTAGATGTTAAGACTGCCTTCTTACATGAGATTTGGATGAGGAAATTTACATGGAACAACCTAAAGGGTTCGTTTAGAATCACAGCAAGAAATTTATTTGTAGGCTCAAGAAATCATTGTATGATCTGAGGCAGTCACCCAGATAATGGTACAAGAAATTCGACTCTTTCATGGTGAGCCAGAATTATACAAGGAGTGAGTATGATCATTGTGTCTACTTTAAGAAATTGAATAATGGCATATTCATTATCTTATTATTGTATGTTGATGATATGCTTTTAGCAAGAAAAAGCATAACTGAGATCAACAGGTTAAAGGCTTATATGGATAGGATGCTCGATATGAAAGATCTAGGAGCGGCAAGGCAGATTTTGGGCAAGGAGATATCCAGAGACAGGAGGAATGGTAAGCTTTGATTGTCAAAATAGTAGTATGTTGAGAAGATACTTTTGAGTTTTGGTATGAACGATGTGAAACCAGTTTCAGTCCCTTTGGATTCCCATTTTAAGCTTTCTTCAACTTTATGTCCTAGTACAAAAGAAGAAAAGGAATATATGTCTCGAATACCATATGCTAATGCAATAGGAAGCGTAATGTATGCGATGGTTAGTACAAGGCCAAACATTTCACTTGCAGTTGGGGTTGTCAGTAGGTATATGGAAAATCCAGGTAAAGAGCACTGGGCAACAGTGAAATGGGTGCTTCGGTATTTGAGAGGCACAAGTGATTACTGTATCACTTATAACAGTGGTTGTGAATTAGTCTGTGGATATGTTGATTCTGATTTTGCAGGTGATTTGGACAAGAGAAGGTCGAATTCAGGGTATGTCTTTTCTCTTGCAGGTGGAGCTATTAGTTGGATGTCAAAGCTACAGAACATTATTGCTTTATCCACTACAGAAGCAAAATATGTAGCTGCTTCACATGCTTGCAAAGAGGCAGTTTGGTTTAAAGGTTTGTTTGGTGAGTTTGGAAGGATGCAGGACAAAGTAAAGTTACTTTGTGATAGTCAAAGTGGTATTCACTTGGCTAAGAATCCATCTTACCATAGTAAAACAAAACATATACCTATCAAGTACCATTTTGTCATACAAGTCATCGATGAACGTGGAGTCTCTCTTGATAAAGTGCATACAAAAGAGAACTGCGCAGACATGTTCACAAAACCAGTACTTTTAGAGAAGCTACGATGGTGCTTGGCTTCTCTTGGCTTGCAGAAAAGGTGATGAACAAAAGGAAGGAGCAAGGTATCAGGTTAATTGTTGTCAAGGTGGAGATTGTTGAATTTGGTGACAACAAATTCCTCCAAGGATAGATTTTAGATCCTATTATTCTGCGTTGATTATAACTAATAAGACCAAGCTAGAATATGGATGAGATTGAATTTAATAATTAGTTTCTTGTGTAAATGTATATAAATTTGTGTATGCCCATAGAGGCTGAGACAGAGTGAGAGATGTATTAGTGAAGCTTCTGTAATCTCCATGATCTGAATAATAAGACAAACGATACCTATGCTTGGTGGACGTAGCCCAAAGTTTGGGTGAACCACGTGAAATATCTATGTTTCTTATCTATGTGATTGTTGATTATCATATTTGAATTGTGTTTTCCACATTTGCAATTCTAACAACACAGAGGATTTTGTTGCGTAGAGGATGTTGTTGCGCAGAGGATTTCACCGCGCAGAGGATGTTGTCGCGCAGAGGATTTTGTCGTGCAGAAGACGCTGTCACGCAGAGGATTTTGTTGTGCAGAGGATTTCACCAGGCAGGGGATGTTGTCACGCAAAGGATTTTGTCGCGCAGAGGATGTTTTTGCGCAGAGGATTTTGTCATGCAGAGGATTTCACTACGCAGAGGATGGTGTCGTGCAAAGGATTTTGTCGTGCAAAGGATGTTGTTGTGCAGAGGATTTTGCCACGCAGAGAGTTTTTTCACGTAGGGGATTTTGTCACGTGGAGGATTTTTTCATGCAGGTATTTTTGTCTCATAGGGGATTTTGGACCTCTGTGTGTTTATTGATGAATCCTTTGAGTTATTACCAGTCATTAGACATCTGAGAGAGCCCTCTCTGGTCGTATAGGTGAGAATACAATCTAAAGTTGGTTGAAACAGTTACCTTGGGGTTTTCTTTGATACAACCCAAAGAAATTTTCGAGAGTTAACATAATGTATGGCTCACTTTAATGAAAATAAATTCATTCACGGAGTTTCTCATCCTTGGCGTAACATGGTTAAATTGACTGATATGATGAGTACTCTAGTATACAGGTCATTCCCACAATCCATTCAACCTTTCTCTGTTGAGTCTACTAGGGTGGGTCGCTAACTTCCAAATTTAGCTCATTTCCATAATCCATTCAACCTTTCTCTACTAAGTTTGCTCCATTGGGTCACTATTTTCCAAGTTCCAACTCTTTCTTTTATTGTTCCTCTCATAGCTTGTTATTACATTCCTTCTATTTTTGGCTCACATAGATACGACTTATGGTTTAATGCAAGTACATTGTCCATGTCAGTTCTCTTCTTCATACTTTGAAGTTTTACCATTCATCACGATTCATGATAGATATTTCGGTAGAATGATGGTTCTAACATATCTATTTTATTTGTGGAGAGATGAAGAACCCTAGCCGCGCGCACAGGCAGCCTCGGCCCTCTCGGCGGCCAGGCTTAGCTTGACCGACGCTCCAGATCTTTGTTTTTTGGATGCTCTCGCTGCCAGCAACGGATCTGGCTCAAGGGCGGTGTTCTGAAGGTCGCGACCCCCTTTTCGGCGCCCTGTGCCTCCTGCGTGGACTGAGTAACATCGGATCAGTGTTTCAACGCGTGGACTCGGTGTACAGAGACGCGATTCGGATTTTCATGCGTGCTTGCCGCTGCGACTGGACTAGCTGGAGGTCGACGGCCTGCTACAATGGCCCCAGATCTGATTGGCGAGAGAGGAAAAGCCCGATTGGAAGCATTCAAAGCGTTGGTCCGCTCGGCAGGACCCAAATCCAAGCAGTCTCTCCCATCTAAGTTTATCAAGAAGATGGAGGAGATCCCTTCTTTGGAACTATCTCCAGAGGAGCCTTGCAAGCTTGCCCTCCATCTAGCAGACAAGGCCCTCATCGAAAAGTTTACGGGGTTATGGCATAGCCCTAAAACAGTGGAGGCATGGACGAATGATCGTTGGAAGCCACTGATACAGGGAGACGTCCCTCTGCTAGCTGTAGGGAAGGGTTTTTTTGTCTTCAGGTTCTCGAGCAAAGAGGACTGTGATCTAGTGTTCAGATCTGGACCCTATTTTATGGGGTCAAGAGGACTGTTCTTGGCCCCCTGGACGCTTGACTTCAACCCCGAAGCCGAGATCACCGCAGCCCCTGTTTGGGTTAGGCTGCCTTACCTTCCCTTGCATCTCTGGGGGGAAAGTTCACTGATGGACATTGGAAATAAGATTGGGCGTTTCCTGGACAGGGCAGAGCCGAAAGGGGACCAGTTTACCTGCGCTTGCATCTGTGTTGAGGTTAACCTCGAGAAAGGTCTTTCGGAAGCCATTAAGCTCTCCCTGGGGGACTGGTGCCATATCCAAGAGTTGGACTACGAACAGATTCCTTTTAAGTGCCTCCGGTGTCATGATTACGGTCACTTCGCAAGAAGCTGCCCCAAAGCCTCTCAGGAGCCAAGACCAGTCAAAGATGATGAGTTTCAGCCAGTATCAAATCGGYGAAGGCAGCCAAGGCGAAAGGATCCACAACCCCAGGCCCCAAAGGCCACTCACTCAGAAGAGACAACTTTAGAAAATAAAAACAGCTTTGATGCACTGAAGGAAGATGAAGCCCTAGAACCAGAAGCAACAGCAGACCAGAAAGATCCTTCGGCAAACGAAAGCTTTCTGGAATCCACCCCCCCAAATTCAGGAGCAGCAAGAGAATTTCGGGCTTCAGAACCAGAACCCTCTGCCCAAGTAGGTCTGGTGGTTAAAGTCCCCTCTAGCAGCTCTGGGGGAACTTTTGAATCTGAAGACAACACAGTCCCGTCTCCACCCCTTACCCGAGGGTGAAAGACCAACAAAGCGCGTAGAGAAAAGGAGGCGGCCTCCAACATTTCTTTAGGATCTCAGAAAAAGCTGGACCCCTACATTAAGGGGAAAATTTCAGCCCCCTCGATTTAATGCTTTGCTTCTGTCTTTTGCTATGCTCACAGCTTGTGAGAATTTACTCATGTATGCATCCCTTGTCATATGCTCGAATTAGATCAAGGAGCAGAGGGGAATGGTCTCCCAAGACATTCACAAGAAGGTTGGTAGCACTGTTAGAGGTCACCAACCTTCTTCAAATTTGTAACTTTCTGATTCCAGCTGGCCAGAGTGCCGATTAATGCAACATAACCGTTTTCGTCAAAAAAAAAAACATATCTATTTTATTTAAAATTTCATTATATAATCTAAATTAAAAATAGTACTCTAAATATTTTATGAATTGGATTTTTTTTTCTAGTATCTCAAAATAAAATAAAAATAAAAATTTCATTATGTAATGTTCAAATGTTTTATGAATTGTTTTTTTTTTCATATTTAGATGATGACCAAAAAAATTATAATTGAATTTAGATAAGATAAAAATGATCAAAATCTTATAACATTTACCCCACTTCTAACGAAAATGGATGAAAAAAATATATGTCAAAAGGAATCTTATGTGCTAAGGGGGAGCATGGACCCTAGAGTATTTCAATCTCCTTTAAGTGGACAATGCACACAATTAAATGTAGGGAAGAAGGATTTCTCGTGAGGATGACGAAGACTAATAATGGCAAACAATAGCTACAATTTTTTGTCTTTGTTCATTTTGGGCCAAACAATGGCTAATTGTTTTTTGTCTTTGTTCATTTTGGGCCGTAGGCTCATTACTGACTAGTCTCTATCTTTAACATCAAATTAAGTCTATTGTTTTGGTTTTCATTTATGCATGTACTAGCTTAAACCGAGGAGGAATCTGGAAATTTCCGTTGAGTTTTTGAAATGAAACCTTTCTATCTTTGTTTGCCATCATTTTAAATCCTATCAGTCTTAATACAGAGTTATGTACATTGATAATTTTAATGCTACCAAAACAAATTGATAATTTTAATGCTACCAAAACAAAGTTTAAGTGTCAATGTTGTCATTTGTGGGCAAGTGTGGAATGGCAAAGTGCCATATATTGGCATTTGGGTTTTTTTGAACTAGACTAGAGTGACATATATTGGCATTTGGGTTTTTTGAAATTAGATTGGAGTTTGCACGCCAAGTCTTGTGCATAGTTACTATTACCCACTAAAAAGTATAATGGGTAATGGTTGTGGGGGAAACCTTTAAGAAAATAAATTTGAAGAAAATCCTAAGAAATGAATGAACAAATAGGTGTGGAAGGCCAACATTTTTCAGTGGTTTTGGCCTCTCAAAATGACCAATGGAAGCTTGCATGCCAAGGGTTTGAAAAAAAATGATACTCAACAATAGTGATGAATGTTGTGAATGCTTTAGAAAAATCAATGCAAGGATGAATCTCATGTTACATGTAAGTATTCTCCCCTCTCTTGCAACAATCCGTTCTTTGTTCCCTTGATTTTCAGTTTTTTACATTTTAGTTTCCTCTTATTTTTTGCTTTAAATATTAATTGACTTGCACTTAGTTCTGTTCCTAATTTGACCTGCTACAATTTCGCCCCATCAATTAAATCTACATCTCACATTTATGAGAATAGAAAAGACACAAAAGAAGTGCATCCATCTTCTTCATCTAAGATAAATCTAAGGTTTGTTTTCACTACAATAATCTTTTGTCATGTATCTAAGTACATTTTAATGGATATGTCTTGGTATAAGGTTTTTTCAAAAGCATGTGTTTTATTGTTTTTTTCAACTTATACAATTAACAAATTTTAATCTTATAATAGATATTGGCACTCATAAATTTTAATAGGTATAGGTATATATATATATATATGATACAATGTTCGAGGAAAACCCTTAGGTGCTTCTCTTCATTTTGAGGATGGTACTCAGGGTAAACCTTAGATTCTTTACGGAACAAGGACATAAACAATGGGGTCTTAAATCTCTTACAACAATATGCTCATAGTGAGCTCAACATGTCAGTTAGGGGAATAGAACCTCGGTATGGAGGATAACACTCCAACCCGCAACTACTCGGGTTAGACTCAATTCACACACACACACACACACACACACACACACACACACACACACACACACACACACACACACACACACACACACAAGTATAGATTTATATATGGTCTTCTTTGGGACATATCCTTGAGTTAAGTCCTCAGGTTTCACCTATTTCTTTTATGTAAGTGGATACATACTCACAAATGTCTCAAAAATAAAAAATGCAAGTTAAAATTGGAGAAATGTATGGATGGACAAAAACACAAACTTCCAATACTCAAAATGACTGAGAAACACGTGAAGAAACCCATAATACTCAATTGGAACAACAATTACATGAAATTTTTGGAAGTTTTTTCTAATGACGATCAAGATAAAGCAACACATGAAGTTGAAGAAGAGAGTAATAATCAAAAGCAAAATTAAAGTGCAAACAAAAAGAAAATTTCATATGGAATGGTTAGATAAGTTTGATTGGTTGAATTATGTGAGACATGATGATACAATCACTATGAAATGTAGTTAATGTGAGAAATGTAGGATGAGTGGACCATGGGATTTAGGGAATGTTTGTACCACATTACATTATGATTCTCTTGTTACTCATGAAAAATCATGGGTACATAAAGATGCTAAGACAAGATGGATTAGTGCATTAGAGAGAAAGATAAAGCCAATTCCAGATCATATTAGATAGATGAAAGATCATAATAAGGAAAGAGTGATTACCACAACAAAAATATCATATTTTGTTTTCCAAGAAGATTTTTCTTTATCGAAGTATGAAAAACTTTGCAAATTTCTCATGGATGCAAAAACATCATATATGACAAAGTCTCAAGAGTACTCTTCATACACAAACCGTAAGTCTATGAATGAATTTATATATTACATATCAAGACATCTTGAATAGATTCAGATAAAAAATATGTTGGAAAGACATTTATTTTTATTAATGGTTGATGAAAGCCCCGATCATAGCTTAGAGCAACACCTTGTTGCACTACAACAAATCCTTGTGATTAGCTCCCTTTTTATCCCCCTTTTTTGCTTCTACTATATTCTTTAATGTATTTTTCTCCACTTTTTTGCTAAAGTCGGCGTTATTTATTGGGATGGCACTATTTTGGGCGATATTTGAGCCAAGCAACCCAAGTTGGCACTAAATTAGGTGCTAATAACGCCTAATTTAGTTCCTTATTTAGCGCCCAAGTTAGCATCCTATTTAGCGCCCATTTAGTGCCCAAGTTAGCGCCAAGTTTAGCTTCTAGTTTAGCTTCCTGGTTAGCATCCAACTTAACTTCTTTTTTATCTTCTAGTTTGGCTTCAAATTTAACTCCTAATGTGCCTAAATAGTTAATTTTTTGAGTTGTTGGGGGTTAAGTGGATAGGGGCTTTGGGGATTATGGGATTTAGGGGTTTGGGGTCTAGGGATTAGGGGTTACAGTTTAAGGGATTAAGGGTCGAGGGCTAAGGGATTTGGGGCTTAGGGGCTAGGTAGTTTTATGGTTAATTGCTTAGGGATTATATATGGTCAAGGGCTTAATGACATTCATTGACCCCACACATACTCATTGAGATAGTCCACATATCATTGTTATCATCTTTCATAACCATATGTAGAATATTTGTTAGAACTCTCTTGAAATGCCATGGAACTTCCAATACACCTATCACAATTGTATTCCACCGACCCCGCACAATGAGCAATGAATGGGGCCAACGTTGAAATTTCTTCAATGTGTTCCTATATGCATCAAAATTTGACATGGTTAGACTAGACACATGCCTTGACGGTATGGGAGGTTTTCAAGACTCAAGGATGTTTGATGTCCCCACAAAATCTTTGAGATCATCCATGTTTGCATCAACGTTCATAATGAACGTCTCATTGTCATCATTCGTCATTTCCATTTGTAGAATGTTTGTTGGAACTCTCTTGAAATGTCATGGAACTTCCAATTCACCCATCACAAATGTCATGCACCGACCCCACACAATGAGTAGGGAATGGGGCCAACGTTGAAATTTCTTCAATATGTTCTTGTATGCATCAAAATTTGACATGGTTAGACTAGACACATGCCTTGATAGTATGGGAGGGTTTCAAGACTCAAGGATGTCTGATGTCCCCACATAATCTTTGAGATTTCCCACGTTTTCATCAACATTCATCATGCACATCTCATTGTCATCATTCGTCATTCCATTCTATAGAATCATTGTTAGAAATCTCTTGAAATGTCATGGAACTTATAATACACCCATCACAAATGTCTTCCACCGACCCCACACAGTGAGCAGTGAATGGGGCCAACGTTGAAATTTTTCAATTTGTGCTTGAATGCGTCGAAATTTGACATGGTTAGACTAGACAGTTTCCTTGACGGTATGGGAGGGTTTCAAGACTTAAGGATGTATGATGTCCCCATATAGTCTTTGAGATCATTTATGTTTGCATCAATGTTCAATATAATGGACGTCTCATTGTCACCATCCGTCATTTCCATCTATAGAATCATTTTTGAAACTCTCTTGAAATGTCAAGGCACTTTCAATACACCCATCACAAATGGAATCCTACACCGACCCCACATAGTGAGTAGTGAATGGGGCCAACATTGAAATTTATTCAAACTGTGCCTATATGTGTCGAAATTTGACATGGTTAGACTAGACACATGCCTTGATGGTATGGGATGGTTTCAAGACTCAAGGATGTCTCATGTCCCCACATAATCTTTGAGATCATCCATGTTTGCATCAACGTTCATCATGCACATCTCATTGTCATCATTCGTCATTCCCTTCTATAGAATCATTTTCGGAAATCTCTTGAAATGTCATGGAACTTCCAATACACCCATCACAAATGTCTTCCACCGACCCTGCACAGTGAGTGGTGAATGGGGCCAATGTCAAAATATTTTCAATCTGTGCATGTATGCATCGAAATTTGACATGGTTAGAGTAGAAATTTGCATTGACAGCATGGGATGGTTTCAATACTTAAGGATGTTTGATGTCCCCACATAATATTTGAGATCATCCATGTTTTCATCAATGTTCAATACAATGGTTTTCTCATTCTCATCATTTGTCATTTCCATCTATATTATCTTTGTTAGAACTCTCTTGAAATTTCATGGCACTTCCAATACACCCATCACAAATGTCATCCTTCATTGAGCCCGCACAGTGAGCAGTGAATGGGGCCAACGTTGAAATTTCTTCAAACTATGCATGTATACATTGAAATTTGACATGGTTAGACTAGACAGATCCCTTGACGGTATGGGAGGGTTTCAAGACTCAAGGATGTCTAATGTCCCCACATAATCTTTGATATCGGCCATGTTTGCATCAGCATTCATCATGCATGTCTCATTGTCATCATTCATCATTCCCATCTATAGAATATTTTTTGAAACTCTCTTTAAATTTCATGGAACTTCCAATACACCCATCACAAATGTCATCCACCAACCCTCCACAGTGAGTAGTGAATGGGGCCAACGTAGAAATTTCTTCAAATTGTTCCTATATGCATCAAAAATTGATGTAGTTATACTAGACACATGCCTTGATGTTATGAGAGTATTTCAAGACTCAAGGATGTCTAATGTCCCCACATAATATTTGAGATCGTCCATGTTTGAATCAATGTTCATCATGGACGTATCATTGTCATCGTTTGTCATTTCCATTTGTAGAATCTTTGTTGAAACTCTCTTGAAATGTCATGGAACTTCCAATACACCCATCACAAATGTCATCCACCAACCCTACATAGTGAACAGTGAATGGGGACAATGTTGAATTTTCTTCAAACTGTGCATCTATGCGTCGAGATTTGATGTGGTTAGAATACACACATGCCTTGACGGTATGGGAGGGTTTCAAGACTCAAGGATGTATGATGTCCCCACATAATCTTTGAGATCATCCAATATGTTTTCATCAATGTTTATCATGGATGTATCATTGTCATTGCCATATGTAGAATATTTGTCGAAACTCTCGTGAAATGTCATGGAACTTCTAATACACCCATCACAAATGTATTCCACTGACCCCGCACAATGAGAAATGAATTGGGCCAATGTTGAAATTTCTTCAATATGTGCTTATATGCATCGAAAATGGACATGGTTAGACTAGACACATGCCTTGACGGTATGGGAAGGTTTCAAGACTCAAGGATGTCTGATGCCCCCACATAATCTTTGAGATCATCCACATTTGCATCAATGTTCATAATGGACATCTCATTTTCATCATTTGTCATTTCCATATGTAGAATATTTGTTGGAAATATCTTGAAATGTCATGGAACTTCCAATACGTCCATCACAAATTTCATGCACCGACCCTACATAGTGAGCAATGAATGGGGCCAACGTTTAAATTTCTTCAATATGTGCTTGTATGCGTTGAAATTTGACATGGTTAGACTAGACACATCCCTTTATTGTATGGGAGAGTTTCAAGACTCAAGTATGTCTAATGTCCCCACATAATATTCGATATCGTCCATTTTTTCATCAATGTTCATCATGCACATCAATCTCATTGTCATCATTCATCATTCCCTTCTATAGAATATTTGTCGAAACTCTCTTGAAATGTCTTGGAACTTCCAACATTCCATCATCAATGGAATCCACCGACCCTGCAAAGTGAGAAGTGAATGGGGCCAATGTTGAAATTTCTTCAAAATGTGACTATATGCGTTGAAATTTTACATGTTTAGACTAGGCACATGCCTTGATGGTATGAGAGGGTTTTAAGACTCGGGGACATCATTATCTTCATCATCGCCATCATCATGGTTATAATTTTTATATTCATCATCATCATATTCATCATGATCCAATTTATCCATCCATTCCAACAAAGATCAAACTCGACATACCCATCTTTATAGTGAAACTTGATGAAGATGCCAATTTCCATGTATTTGTCTTTTTCTTTTGGCATTCTTTGAGATGATTAAACCATGATTATATTAATTTGAGACATCCCAAAATAATT
This sequence comes from Picea engelmannii, assembly GCA_009831015.1. NCBI lineage: Eukaryota > Viridiplantae > Streptophyta > Pinopsida > Pinales > Pinaceae > Picea > Picea engelmannii. The sequence goes on from ML791127.1 coordinate 298,808, forward strand.
TTATAGTGTCCAACATGCAATTGGTTTAATTGTTAATGGGTTAGGGATTATATCGGGTGAAGGGCTTAATGACATCCATCGACCCTACATTGTTAGCAGTGAATGAGGCCAACATTGAAATTTCTCCAAACTGTGTTTGTATGTGTTAAAATTTGACATGGTTATACTAAGCACATACCTTGATGGTATGGGAGGGTTTCAAGACTCAAGGATGTCTAATGTCCTCACATAATATTCGAGATCATCCATTTTTCAAGGGGTTAGGGGTTAGGGGGTTAGAGGTTAGATGGTATAAAGGTTAAGGTCTTAGGCTTAGGCTTAGTGAAATGTTTCAATTTGTTTTAAAATATAAATTAATGAACAAACCTTGGATACATTTAGCCTAATGGTATGGATTTATATTGTTTTACATGACCTGTACATGTAATTATATTTTCTAACAATTGCCAATAAATGACCATTAACCATGCTAACTCTTATCCAAGCAATCCTAATTTTTTTTTGCCAACAATTCATAACAAATATTTAACACTTTAAGGATATTTCAATAGGTAATTTATATTGACACAAATAATACTAAAGCATTTCAAAGTTTGGGCCATAAGAATCAACATTTTAAAAACATGGATTGCAAATAATTTTGAAAATTTAGAAGTCTTGGTCATTAACATTATTGTCTGCAGCAATGTCATTCAATGTATCATTGTCAATGTTCATATATTCTTTCAAGTATTTAATATTATCATCGTCCTCATCTTGACCTGCATCATCTTCATCATCATTGAAATTTGACTGTAGACCATCTATATTGTTACTAGATGTATTTGGATCATCATTTTCTATACAATCCATATTGTTGTCTTCCATAACATCTTCTACCTCTGGATTATTGTCTTCTTGTGCATGAACATAACCATATTCAACATCATCATGGATGTTAATTTCTTCGATGTTCTCTAATCCCCCTCTCCCATTTTGTTGGCCACCATTGTTTTGGTTAATATCCACTAATGCATTGTCAAATACATTCCTTAATCTTGGATCACAATGTATGACAAATATCCATTTCGGGTCCAAAATATCTTCATAGAAAAATACGTGCACATGAACAACATACATATATTAGACATATCTTATAACGATTTTATTTATTAATAAACACACATATATTATCGCAATAAAATGTGAATTAATATATTAATGATAACTACCGCTTCTTATTTTAGTTAAAGAAATACTTGCTCACAATGAATTGGTAGAACATAAGGCTCCTTATCCTCCGGTAGGAACCTTGAGGAATCTATAGAAAAAAATCCACTATGGATATCATGTCTTTGTCTCCTCTCAAATGCTTCATACCATCTACACTTAAAAATACAACATTTAAAAGAGTGTTAATCCAACTCAATACTTTCTTGGTTTTTCCCAACATATTGTAGATTCCCTTCAATAATATTCTTAACTTTTGAGCTTGCTCAATTGGATTGCTTGAAATAAACCATGATCCCACAATCAAAGGATCGTCTCTTTACATCTGCACTTTATACATGATAATGTCATCCATGTGCCCACATTATAGGATATTTCCTCGCCTGTGAAAGACCATTTATTTTAGTGGAAACAAATATAATGATGAATATTAAAATAGTTAAGAATGTCAAAACTGTAAGGAAACAACATTTTGTAAAATTCCATCTGTACCTTTCTTTCACATCCTCTACACATGTTGATTTCATATTCTAATATGTTTGAATCTATACCTGTATCTTCTATTTGATTTTGAATTTGTTCAGTAAGCCATTCTAGTGTGCACTCTTTTCCCCATTCCCCAAGCAAATCACTGGGAAGTGGAGTATTCCTTGGGTTGGAACTCTTAAATTGTCTCCTTGCTTCTAACACTTATTCTCTCTTTTTATAATACAAATCAATCCATTTTTTCATAAATTCCATGTGGTACAGAATGAACTTATTGAGTATAACACTTTCGTCTACACCTAGTACATGTAAACATGTTTATTTTAAACTCCAAATGTTACGCTGTTAATTTGAAAAATAAATTACAGAGCAAATTAATGATTGCAAGGAAAACAACCACAATAAACATGAATTTACTTACTAATTTCTACTTGAACACCATTAGATTGTGTTTTTTCTCCATCAATAATATCTTATGCGCGTTCTTCATCCCAGAAGCGTAGTCCATCTTCAAAATCCTTACCAAGGAATTCACATAGGAAGAACATTCAATACATACCCTTCAGCCATACAACCCTCTGGATGTTCCTTTTTTCGGACATATCTTTTTAGATTTTTCATATACCTCTCAAATAAAAACATCCACCTCGTTGATACAACACCTTCCAATTCAATGTCATCGACTAGGTGTATAAGTAAATGGACATGTATGTCCATGAAACTTGTAGGGAGCTCCTTATCATACACATACAATTTATGAAACTTCCTTCTTCCATTTTGGTACTTCACATTCTTGGATCTCCTTGGAGGTCACCCACCTAATATAAGAGTAGTAAATTAGTATGAACCTTTAGTTAAAAATTAAAATGGAATATAATATATCTATGTGTCTCACAGATGAACATTTCATACCACATACCTTGTAAATGTTGACAATCGACTAATGGCATTCCTTAAGTCAACGGTAATACATGAATCCCCCCTAATTTCCAATGGCATGATATGATATCAAACACATTTATCAAAGGTCATTAGTAATTTTTCTCACATAAAAAAATATCAAAATATATTTAGTACTTAAACAATGTTACTAGTAAAACTTAAATGATGATATATAATACCTTCATAAAATTATGAAAATCATATTGTGTTTTAAATCTTGTGATATGTCCATCAACTATAAAAGCTTTATCCAATGATGAGCCATAGACAGTAGGTGTCCTTATTGAGCAGATGAGATTTTTTAGTTGGTCTATCTCTTTTTTTTCTTCAAAATCCATGGAGCTTCTGCATATGTTTCATTTTCCTTGTTTGGCCACAAATGTCTTCTATCAATTTTTGTATGCGAAAGAAAAATATCTCTCCTCGAAGACAAGGTGTCATTCTCTTTTCTTGATATATATATCGAAATATAGAATCTGGGACATTTTTTAAGATGTGCATAGGATCTAATAGGTGAGATATTAATAGATTCTTCCAGTAAGGGAGCTTATAAAATATGGAATTCATTTTCATTCTTTCTGGCATATTAACTACAACTTGTTTTGGTGCTTCAATTGAATCACCTCGGTCAAAAAAATCCTCCCAAGCTTTCAATTCAACATCTTCATATTTCTTAAGTCAATCACATGGACCCATAATCATGGGAGGGCCTCTATTTTCAACTTTTCCATCAAATTGATTCTTCAAACGATTTCTAATCTTATGATCTGGTGGTAGAAAAACCATGTTGTGCGTAAACACATTTATGTATATCTTTAGAATACCTCCCTTGAAATTGATCTTCACATCTTGGACATGCAAATATCCCCTTTGTTTGAAGCCTTTCAATTCAATAATTAATGTTAATAGCATCAAAATGATAGTATAAAAGTAAGTATGAAAGTTGGGATGAAAATAAATTATGAGTGTGAATACGTAAATATTTGATCTTACCAGAACATACACCAAGTCTTGGGAAATCATGAATAGTCCAACATAGCACACCATACAACATGAAGGATGTATTTTATGGAGGACGTGATATGTCATACATTATGATTCCTTTCCATAATAGTTGCATCTCATCAATAAAAGGTGCAATATAAACATGCATGTTGGCATGTTTTTAACTTGATGTTTTCCTGGAACAATGAGAGTCAGAATAAGGTGCTCCTTTCTAACACTCATTCATAGAGGAATATTATATATTTTCAATCCAATTGGCCAAACACTATAATTTAATCTAAGGAAAGAGAATGGGAACACTCCATCAATTGCAAGACCAAACCTAATACTACGTGGTTCATCTTTGAATTTACTTGGCCATTTTTCCTCCATGTATTTCACTGCCTTGGAGTCATCCAGAATTCGCATGAATCCATCTTTACTCTCGTTGTTTGCATTCCAGTCCATCAATTGTGCAAGTGAATTGCAACGAAACAAATGTTGAAGTCTAGGGATAATTGGCATGTGACATAAAACCTTCTTTAGAGTTGTAGGACCTTGTACATCTATACAATATCTCTTCTATTTGCATACATGGAATTATATCTTGTTTTGATATTCATGTCTATATAAAATGAAATCATTTTTACATGAATGAATTTGCTTATATTCAATCCCCAACTCAACCAAAAACTGACATGCTTCTCTACAAATTGATGGCAACACATTCTATTTAGGGAATATTTTAGTTTTTAGTGCCCTGTAAGATTGCCAGAGATTAAACCAATTAAAATTTTGAATCATGATGAACATGTTTGATATGTCAATCTACACTAGGATTGTTTATATACAATATATGGTTTATAACATCCCCTTAAATAAATATAAACAAAGTTGATGAATGTTTACAAATTACGTACACCAATTGACAATGCAAAGTAAGAAATACATTTCAACTCACTTCAATAGGATAGTGAATCCTTTGTCTGACCAACCAAATAGTGACTTAATTTCTAATAATATCAATGTCCATGCAAGTTTTGAGGTTCTACTTGCACCCGATATGAACACAGGTGTCTTTGTAGCTTGCTTCATTGAGTCTTTCATGTTGTTATCATCAAGATTACGTTGGTGGTAATTACCCCTACTATCATCGTTATTGCCAACCATATGATCATTATCATCATCATTGTTTCCATACACAAAGAAACCTGTAAGCATTTCATTCAATCCTTCTTCATGCACTGCATTTTCACTATCATAATCATCACTAAAGCTATGTGGCATGTCATCAATGTATGCTAATCTATTCATCTCTTGAAATATATCAGCTGGTAGTATACTCTTCAATGTTACTCTTTTCACCCTGGTATGGTTTGGATCATCCCGTCCAAATATTAGTAACCCAGTTTGATCTTGGGTATTAGTAGGTGTATCATCAATATCTTCTACCTATCAACAAACACAAGCATTATTTAATGTTTGTCAACAATTGGATAAATCATAATTGTTTCAATTTCAAAGAAATATAATCAAATGTATTGTCTTAACCGATAAGAATATAGAATATATGAACATATATACATCAATTGAATAACACAATATTATTTTATAGACTAATTATTTTATACAATAATTTAAAATAAAACACAATTTTGACAACATAGTGTATAAAATGTCAATCCACACTGATTGATTATTCTTTGGTTTTCTACCCTTATGAACATCCTTAGGGAGACCTTGTTGTTCCCTTTTCTTTCACACAGGAGTGTGTTTTAAGAAGGGGTAGTTTCTTGATTAATTGGGTTGGTTGTCATTGATGTCAACCCTTGAAGCAAGTTCAATAGCCCCAACATTATGTTTAAGGGACCCAAGTTTGTTTGATGTATAAAGGCATGAAGATCAATGAATATGCAGGTAAGACTATTCTAGATGGATAGTACATGTCGTGTCGTTTCTGGTGATATGTGATATGTCACAAACTCCTCACGGTTAGGGAGTTATGGATTTTTGAAGCTGGATAACCCTCATGAGTTATCTAGAATCCCTTAGAAGGTCAAATAAGTAAATTTATTCTAGAAGCTCCTAGAAGAAGTTTACTAGTCAAAGTGGTTGTAACTAGGAGTAAATCATGAGTTAAGTTGTTGCAAAAAGAAAATAATTAAAAATAAATTAGTTGCAACTAGAAGTGGTGAGTTTACTATTTCTGGATAAAGTGGTTGTAAGTGGACAAAGTGGTTAGAAGTAGGTTATCCCTAAAATAAGGAAGTTGGGTAAAACAATAAGAAGGTAACCCATAGAGGAAGCTACTTGGAGAGTATAAAGCACAATGAATATTTATTGTTTTGTGAAAATTTTATTACAGGTACTCATTTATACATCTGAAGTTGTGCAAGTTTGAGGTAGCCAAGGAGGGTTGACAGAGAAAGTTTTGGAGTTGCAGAATCTAAGAAAAAACCCTAGTTTTTGAGGTGTATGCGGGCTGCAATGGAGGAAGTCGCGTACATATGCGGGATGCAGTGGAGGAAGGCATGTACATATGTGGGATGAAGAATATTGGGGCACATACATATGTAAAAGCCATGAAAACTTGAGATTATGAGGATGACATGTCCCTAAAGTTTGAAAGCAAGCTCCCAGGAAGTTCTACAGTGATCAGGTACAACAAATCTATCTACAGGTTCAAAAGGTATGTCATATTTTTGTGTATTTGGATATTGTTGTCTACATGATATATGGTTATGAGGGTTTGAGGATTTTCCCTAGAGAGGTTGTTGGTTGCATGGAACTTACTGTATAAGATAAATCTACATAAATACAATGTTGATATGTCTGGTATCTATTATTGGTATATCTTGTTGGGTTGAGTGTTGAGGCATATATTGTAGTTCTTGGTACATGGTTGAGGGATTTTGTGGTACATGGCTGAGGGATTTTGGTTGTGATGTGTTGTTGAAGTTGTTGGTTTAGTTTGAGGCTGCATATCAGTGAATGTTTGATGTCTATTCCATGTGAGGTTTTATTACACATGATTATGATTGTATACACATGTATGACACATGACTAGAGAGACATACACGCACATGGATTGAGTGATATTATCGTGATATTGAGTATGAGATCTATGTTATCAGATCTAATCTATTGAGGAGATTATTGGTACAGGTTGTTGGTATATGTTGGTACAAGTTGATTACAGGTTATTGGTACAAGTTGATTACAGGTTATCAGTATAGGTCGACTACAAGTTATTGGTATAGGTTGGTTTCAGGTTATTGGCAGATATTGGTACATGTTTACATTGGCATATTTCACAGTGACAGTGGTTTCATCAGTTATTGAAACTTATGTTTCAAGGCGGTTGGACGAGTCAAGGATAGGTGGTTGTAGTCACCTTCTGGTTGTAGCCGGAGAACATAAGAGGTTGTAGCCTCCTTCTGGTTGGAGCCATAAAATTGGGGAGTTGGAGATTCCCTCAGGTTGTAGCCTAAAAATATAGGGGGTTGGAGCCTCCTTCCAGTTATAGCTGGAAAACAAAGGAAGTTGGTGCTTCTAATGAATGTAATTCTTAAAGACATATAAGAAAAAGCATTTTGTGGTTTTCTCCCACATTTCGTTTCCACGTAAAAATACTAGTGTGTTGTGTATGTGTATGATTGCTCATTGATTTCTCATTGTTCATGGTTTATTTGTTCTACACTTGTTGAATGATATTGGTAAATTGATCATAAAGATAAACAATACTAATATATTGTGGTTAAAAAAGATTAAAAAGATATATTACTAATTCACCCCCGCTCTCAGTAATCCAAAATAATTAATCAATAACTCATCCCCAATGGTAAGGTTCATAATATTCTCAACCATTATCAATCTATCAACCTCTCTTGCCATATCTCCATTTTTATCATTTATAACTTTAACACATTGGAATTTCGGTCTTACATTAGGGTCCCTTCCCTTGCTACTATTTATAAAACCTACAATATTTTTGTGTGTGTATGCACGTCCATATATATACATAAGATTACCTCTATTCATTTCTTTTCCACTTTCCAATTGGAGATTATGTGTATCCATATTTGAATGTAGACCATATGTTGACATGTTAGGCTTATATTCTGCTAGCCTTCTTCATTCACCATTGTAATATGGCAGACCATAATATGGCATTAATCTCCTAGTGGTTTGTTGTGAATTGTTTCTATGTTTAGATCCCACATGGAAATTTTGGACAATAAAGAGGCCTATATTTGATCTATGAATATCGAAGGGTCGTATCATGTAGTTTTATCCCCAAAATTGAAACACCTCATACACTCTAGGTAGTTGTTGATCACTGGGCAAAGCGCAACATAGTTGATGATCAAATGTCTCGTTGTAAATTGATCACAAACTTAGGGGAAATTCATCATCTCCATCACATTCATTATCATAGGGTATGTAGTCCACCTTCCCCTTGTCTTTAAGCAAATTATGCATCTTTAAAGAGGTTCTTGTTATGTTAGATGTTTTCATCAAATCCTCATCTTTTGAGTTGGTATATGTGCACATATTTTTGTTAGATGTATCATATGATAAATGATCATCTCCCTTTAGGATAGAAGTCGGTGCTCCGTGAAACTTTAAACCAGGAAATTTATCTTGTAAGTATTCATAAAGAAAAAATTTAATTATTTAAATAATATAAAACAATGTTTAAAATAAATATACATATTATTTATATCAAATTGGAAAAATCCTTACCATAGTTCCAATTGGATTTGAATTGATTGTAGGAGGCATACTACCCACTGGAAGCTCATAATCTATGTAATGTATTTGTACAATCGCTCGTTTGAATTTTTTCTTTCCACAACATACAAAACATCCACAAACAACAATTTTCTCAAAGTATTCATCCCATGTACTATAGTCTAGACCAACCTCTTGTTCAGTGAAATAATTTGTTGTTTCTGCAAGATCCATCGTCATATCCTCTTCCACCCACTGTCCTCTACGTGATTTAACAATTTTAGTTCCACGTCCACGTACATATCTTTTTCTTTTGCTAGTTGAATGCTCAGGCTCTACATTTTCTCCAATCTCCATCTAAAATAATCAACAACATGAATTAATTTCTAACAATATTGGATAATACACTATAAGATTTAACAATATTGTGAAAAAAGATGGATGTATCACAAAATGCCATCAAAACAATTTTTCCTTAAGTTAAGTCAAAATTAGAGTACCTGATGTCTTGCGTCATCTGTTGTGTTCTCATTTGATATGACACAATCTATTGTCATGGCCTCATCTAGCTCCTATAATACACAACATAGTCAATAATGTTTAGTACACCAATTATATCATTTCAATGAATATGCTATTCAACAAAAAACATCGCATTAGTCACATTTTTGACATATTGATATCATGTTTTGGAGTTGAAAGAAAAAACAATTTTACGACCCTAGGTATATACATCGAGCAAAAATTTCAACAAGAAAAGTATCCAACATCCCTATCCCACATGGCCATCCTAATTTTCAAACTTTTTCCTTGATCATAGAATCACATTTAATCACCATCCTTGTGCAATCCTTGTGCAATTTGAACCAATAAGTTTGACCTCAAAGGCCACATGGAAAAAAAAATGACTTTATCTCCTCTATGTTGTAGAATTTGTGAATTCATAAATACCTTCCACCTATGGTTGAGGTTGCTTTGTCTTCTTACCTTTATTGTATTTGCAGATTCCATTCTCATATCCTCTTCCACCCACTTTCCTCTATGTGATTTAGTAGTTATACATCGTCCACATCCTCTTTCCATGGCCTCCTCTAGATCTTGTTACACAACAATGACAATAATTTTTAGTACACCAATCAAATCCATTATCATCTAATAAGTTAGGGAAAATAGGGCCACAAGTCAAAATTATCTTGGGATCAAACACCACATTATGTAGTTGGGACCTTCAAACATTCATTCAATCACATCCACCACTCCCTACCTTGCTCACTAAGTGGAGTCTACACCACTTGTATTCCTTTACTAATTTCATATGATTGTCATCATGTTGATAGTTAGTTGAACCTCATATCCTTGGTCCATTTTTATGTTGAGAATATGTATAGACAAAGATGCAATACCAAGTAAAGTATTACATGAGAATGGACCTGGACAACAACCACTAAGAATGGACCAATGACACAAGGTTCAACAAACTATTAAGGAGGTGAAGAATCAATATGAACTAACACAATGACAACTAATGGGGTGGATCCCATGACAAAATTAATTGGGTAACAAATTCAAATGCACTATATATATGCCAGTTCAAGTATACATTTTTGCTAAGCCAACCATGGATAAGTGAATGATGCAAAGGTACCAAAATATCAATATCTAGTTCAAATTGATGCATCTATGAAACAACAATTCAAAAATATTATTATATTTGTCACCTACATCTACTAAGACAAACTTATCACTTAATTGAATGGGAGGATTATGTACAATTCCTATTGACTCACATGGTTGATCAAATGGTTTGCAAATAGGGTGTCATTTTAACAAGGATGGGAGACCACAAGCACTACCAAATAACCATCATAATATAGGAATAGAATCTATCATTAAATATACATTGATGAACGCAAAGGTTCTTAACAATGACCCTAATTAGAAAGGGTTGGAGGAAGGAAAACATGGTTCTAAAAGGTTGTCCAATTTGAAGGTCACAGTCTTAGAATTTGAAGTGGGTATACGTCTAGTCTCCTTAGAGTGTGTAGGTATAGTAGGAAATAGTCCATTAGAGAGCATCTTCATATTAGGGTAGATCCTAATCTTATATGCCATTTCAAGTATACATTTTTTCTAAGCCAACCATGGATAAGTGAATGATGCAAAGGTACCAAAATATCAATATCTAGTTCGAAATCATGCATCTATGAAACAACAATTCAAAAATATTATTAGATTTATCAAGAGTAATTAAAATAAATGTGGTTGAAAAATAACTTCCGTGGAATACATATAATTGCACCTAAGAAGAAGGTTGAAATCAATAGGGGTGATAAAAATTGCTATATCTACTAAGACAAACTTATCACCTAATTGAATGGGAAGATTAGGTACAATTCCTATTGACTCACATGATCGATCATCAAAGGTTTGCAAATAGGGTGTCACTGTAACAAGGATGGGAGACCCCAAGCACTACCAAACAACCATCATAATATAGCAATAGACTCTCTCATTAACTATACATTGATGAACACAAAGGTTCTTAACAATGACCCCAATTAGAAAGGGTTAGAGGAAGGAAAACATGGTTCTAAAAGGTTGTCCAAGTTGAAGGTCACGGTCTTAGAATTTGAAGTGGATATATTTCTAGTCTCCTTAGAGTGTGTAGGTATAGTAGTAAATGATCCATTAGAGTGCATATTTAGATTAGGGTAGAGCATAATTTTATATGCCAGTTCAAGTATACATTTTTGATAAGACAGCCATGGATAAGTGAATGATGCAAAGGTACCAAAATATCAATATCTAGTTCAAATTCATGCATCTATGAAACAACAATTCAAAAATATTATTAGATTTATCAAGAGTAAATGAAATCATGGAAGTGTTTGTATCCTCAAAATATTAGACTACATTCCATGTGGTTGAAAAATCAATGATCATAAGAGTGGCCCAAGGTATCATTGTCAAGTGCGATATGTCATGCTAGTAGGCAAGAATCAAAGATATTTCTAGAGGATATGGAGTCTAAGGGGATGCTAGTGGAGTGGGTAGCTTAGGTAGGAAGTCAATAGGAGAACTAAAGTGGAGATTATCACAAGGACCATCAAAATAAGGTATAGCATCCAATAATTTTTCATCATCATCAAAATGCATGGTTAATGAGGCAAGAACACTTTCACACATGGGAAAAGAGAGTGGATTTGTGGCTCCCAAGTGTGAAGCTACAATATCAATCTCCAAGTCTAATTTGTTCAAAGGATCCAAAGACTCATACTCTATGAGAGTGGAGGTTGTGCAAAGGTGGTAGTGGTCACATAAGAAATTTGTGATTCAGGTCATGATCCAACCAAACAATAGGGATAGACTTTGAATGAGATACTAAATGTGAGACATTGTCTTTAGTAAGATGTAGTTGAGAACTACAACATGTGAGTTGATCAATGGTGATAATGAATCACATGTGGAAATTTCATCACATGATAGAGAAAATATACCTTAACTTCTGTGGCATACACATAATTGCACCTAATAAGAAGGTTGAAGTCAATAGGGGTGATAAAAATTTCCACATATACTAAGACAAACTTATCACCCAGTTGAATGGGAAGATTAGGTACAATTCCTATTGAATCACATGGTCTATCATCAAAGGTTTGAAAATAGGTTGTCATTGTAACAAGGATGGGAGAACCCATGCACTACCAAAAAATCATCATAATATAGGAATAGACTCTCTCATTAACTATACATTGATGAGCACAATTCTCAACAATGACCCCAATTAGAAAGGGTTGGAGGAAGGAAAACATGGTTATAAAAGGTTGTCCAAGTTGAAGGTCATGGTCTTAGAATTTGAAGTTGGTATACTTGTAGTCTCCTTAGAGTGTGTAGGTATGGTAGGAATGATCCATTAGAGAGAATATTCAGATTAGTGTAGAGCCTAATCTTATACGCCAGTTAAAGTATACATTTTTTCTAAGCCAACCATGGATAAGTTAACGATGCAAAGGTACCAAAATATCAATATCTAGTTAAAATTCATGCATCTATGAAACAACAATTCAAAAATCTTATTAGATTTATTAAGAGTAATTAAAATCATGGAAGTGTTTGTATCCTCAAACTATTAGACAACATTCCATGTGGTTGAAAAATCAATGATCATAAGAGTGGCCCAAGGTATCATTGTCAAGTGTGATATGTGGTGCTAGTAGGAAAGAATCAATGATATTTCTAGAGGAGATGGCGTCTAAGGGCATGCTAGTGGAGTGGGTAGCTTAGGTAGGAAATAAATAGGAGAACTAAAGTGGAGGTTATCCCAAGGACCATCAAAATAAGGTATAGCATCCAATAATTTGTCATCATCATCGCAATGCATGGTTAATGAGGCAAGAGCACTTTCACACATGGGAAAAGAGAGTGGATTTGTGGCTCCCAAGTGTGAAGCTACAATATCAATCTCCAAGTCTAAGTTGTTCAAAGGATCCAAAGAATCATACTCTATGAGAGTGGAGGTTGTGAAAATGGTGGTAGTGGTCACATAAGGAATTTGTTATTTAGGTAATTATCCAACCAAGAAGTAGGGATAGACTTCGAATGAGCTACTAAAGGTGAGACATTGTCTCGTGTAATATGTAGTTGATAACTACAACATGTGAGTTGATCAATGGTGATGATGCATCCTTCATGTGGAAATTTCATCATTTTATATAGAAAATATTCCATAACTTTTGTGTCATACACATAATTGCACCTAAGAAGAAGGTTGAAGTCAATAGGGGTGATAAAAATTGCTACATCTACTAAGACAAACTTATCACCTAATTGATTGGGAATATTCGGTACAATTTCTATTGACTCACATGGTCAATCATCAAAGGTTTGCAAATAGGGTGTCATTGTAACAAGGATGGGAGACCCCAAGCACTAGCAAAAAACCATCATAATATAAGAATAGACTCTCTCATTAACTATACATTGATGAACACAAAGGTTCTTAACAATGAACCTAATTAGAAAGGGTTGGAGGAAGTAAAACATGGTTCTAAAAGGTTGTTCAATTTGAAGGTCACGGTCTTATAATTTGAAATGGGTATACTTCTAGTATCCTTAGAGTGTGTAGGTATAGTAGGAAATGTTCCATTAGAATTGGAATGGATGCCTCCTCGTCTAGATGATTGTTACACATCCAAATCACTCAACTGGATAAGTGTCGCACGTACCTCTCACTTGTCGCAAGTGTCACAACTTCTATACAACTTGTCGCGAAGGTCACAAGTTGGTAATAAGAGTGTCGTAAATACTGTTGAATCATGTCACCA